>QYAP01000667.1:0-21911 GCA_003988905.1 Hymenotorrendiella dingleyae
GAGCAAACTTCAGGGGAGCCCACGCTTTGGGGTCCTAGAAGGATAAGCTGCAGACAGAGTCAATTTGTATTAAAGCGAACACACCGTCAGAGCCTTTAGTCTGTCGGCTGCCTCTCCAAGACCGCCTAAATAGGTGTTCTGCCATGTTACATTGCCAGAACAACTATTTTCGACTAATCAAAAGCTCAGAGTCCGGCCTTCAGATCAATGGAGGTCGTGCCACCACTATGTAGTACAAATTTTGAAGCCACATTCTCTTAAGTAATACAGGCTTTGCTCGTGCGGTCGGTAAAACTCCCTTATTCTCTTGCCTAACTAATCAGAAGCATGCTGATATTATTGGTTGCAAG
Organism: Hymenotorrendiella dingleyae; assembly: GCA_003988905.1. NCBI lineage: Eukaryota > Fungi > Ascomycota > Leotiomycetes > Helotiales > Helotiaceae > Hymenotorrendiella > Hymenotorrendiella dingleyae. Next base: position 351 of record QYAP01000667.1, read on the forward strand.
AGCCTTATCTGTGGCGTCGATAAGTGGTGGACTTAGTAGCGTGATATTTCATAAGACTCCCAACCACTGAAATAGAACCTCGAAGGAATTATAAAATTGGAATCAATAACCAGAACTATGTCTCCCTCTTGTGAGGGAATAGCTTCTTCAGCACTATGAGTTCGGAGATTACCAGGTAATGCCTTTCGCACATGCCGAATAGCAAAGTGGAMTCTTTTGTATGATAAATAGCTCTAGTTCCTGGACGAGATATCCTTCCCTTTCCCTGACACTTCCCAGCCATGAGCGCCTCCCGCTGGAACTAGGAATGCTTGGATAACGAAGATTGTTTGAGTTTAGCTGAGAAAGCAGTTCATAGTCGATCTGGGGTGAAGAGAGAGGGATTGGTTCGATCGAACCTAAGGGACTGGCTCTCAATCTACTCTTCGCCGTGCCCAGAGAACTTCGACGAATCGCGCAATCTCACGTTGATCCCTGTTTGCTTATGTTGATTCTTGTTTGCTTACCAGACACCCCTGGTTAACGGAGAAGTTGGATCCCTATAAGCCAACCAAATGAGAGAGAAGAGTTGCTGCATGTACGTACTGCATAGTGCCGCAAGTCTCAAGCAGATTACTGCAGCCCCCCTCGCTAGCGGCCGTCCATGCAGCCAATTTATGGGGGTTAGGGGTTGTTCTTGCAGAACCGAACTGGTAAAAGGTGAGTGGAGTGAGGCCCTCGGTAATGAGGGCAAGATGCTTTCATCGAACTAAGCCAGCCAGAGCCTCAACTGGGCTGCATGCATCCACCTCACAACTTCCTAGTCCCCAATTTCTGATGTATATGTTATATGCCTCTAAATCCCTAACCCACTTTCTTCCACTCGTCCTTTGATATCAAAATTTCTTTGTGAAGCATTACAAATTACTATACTTCGTTATAATGGTACAGTACCTCCAAGACTGCTCAAACTGCGACACAACATCAATTCTCTTTCAAGGACAACTAGAACGTTACGATATTCTTCACCATCGAGCTGTTACATGCCCTATCTGCGCCTACCACACCAGTGGTCTGTATGGTCTAATACGTCATTTGAAAACGAGCCCATGGGGGTGCAAGGACGCGGGAAGCGACTTTATCAAATCCCTTCGCATTAGAATCGAAACTATTGAATCGTGCAAAGACTGGAAATTTCCTTTCCCGCTTTTACGATAGGACCAGATATTTCAAGAAAAAGCATATTGAAAATTCGACTGTTGAAGTTGATGAGGCAGTAACTATGAAAGAATGGATTGTTTTTGCGGAGGAACAGCTCGAGATGATGACAGGAACTGGTTGTCTCACGTTTGATGTTTCAATCCGCGAAGGAGCATCAGGATTCTAAGTTACAGCCCGAGGCAGTAATTATGAAAGAATGGATGAAGTTTGTGGAGGAACAACTTCAGATGATGATAGGAATTGGTTGTCTCACGCTTGATAAATTTCGATCCATGAAGGAGGCTCAAGCGAACAACAGTAATACAGAGATTCTCCCACAAAGTGCTACAAAGAAGAGGCCAAAACAAAAAAAAGGGGCGAAACAATATGTAAGCCTTCCCTTCCGTTATTAAAAGATCTGTGGAATACTCAAATCCTTAAAGGTATGTGATAATGTCGGTTGTGAACGAGTCTTTGGAAAAAGACAAGTCTTGTGCACTCATCGCAAGAAACATACCAGGGACTATGTATGTGAGCAAGACAATTGTGAGTTTACATGGCAGAATGCGTCAGGTATTGCAAGACATGAATTTGAGCAGCATAACTAGGCTTTACAATCCATGACATCCTGGTCGCCTGGGATCGGTTTTCCTGAATCCTCAAAGCCTATTTCTTGATTTCCTTTCAACTGCATTACTTTTAATCTTTCTGTCCCATTGCCAAAGCTCAGCGCCTCTTCTCACCATACAAGCCAGCTCTCCCACCTCACTGCGAAGAATTAATCTTCCTCATCAATCACTTATGCTGGTACCTCAAGACCCCGTCTGGGTCTCGCGCCACTCTATATTCACCACCTTCCGGATTAGGGGTCCAAGCACACACCTCCCACGAAGCCTGGTAGTCGACATCAACTTGTGTATTTGTCTCGGACTTGGTATGCGTATTCCCCTTGTAATCTATCACGGAGCAACGTCTTGTGTGGACCTTGAAGTATGATCTTGACTATGTTGTTACGATCACGAGATCGTCAGGTGACTTATGGGACCATAGACTCAGACAGCTTTTGCGCTGACAGGAGAACCCATCTCTTATAACCAGTAGTGAGGATCGGATAGCTGCATCAGGCTAGCTAGACGATCCAAGGATTTCTTTGTTTATAGGTCACGTGATATTTGGAGCTTGCAGGAGCTTAGGATCCAAGTGGCCAGGAGCTTCAGGATCTAGGATCCATGAGAGAAGATAATGCTGGGTCTTCACCCATTAGATAGGAGCTTCGTGCTCAACTTAGAAATAGGAATTACATCTATTGTTTTCAACCCTATCAAGTAACGAGTTGATCTCCGAGTCAACAACCCGCTTCTATTGAATACCTCACTTTGTACAACCAACCAACGCCCTTTCCAGTTACGTGCTTACTTAGGGAGGATAGCTGGCTAAATCGTTACATATTTGTCAACCTTGAATTATATCGCGGCCGTGATCGCGGTAGCATACTGCTGAAGGTAGGTTGGATGAGGGAAAAAAGTTGGCCAGTGTACAGGTAGCTATTTTTAATGGGGTTGATGCTACTGATGGAGATAAATCCTTGATCTATAAAACCAAATCAAATTTGTATGGATACTATTTAGGACATCTTCTTTGCCTTAATCTTCCGGTACGTTCCGTCAGTGGATTTGACGGCACGAGGCAAGCATGTTATGGTGGTGGATGTGGAGGAGAAAACCGTGTTCTTGAATTGTGGAAAGAACATCCCTGTCGCTGTCGCGATTATGGGAAAGAGTACAAATGACGAGGGAAGGGTGATCATGCGGGGGGTGGCAAAAACTAGTGTACACCATCCCCACCCACAACGAGGACTATGCGGCTCTTCAAGCTGAATACAAGAAAATTCGTCCAATTGCTAAGCGTGAGCTCCTCAACAAATTGGACAACTTCACTCTGGAGAAAAATGAGAACATAGAAACAGCTTGGGTCAGGCTCAAGGAGCTTCGTCGAAAAGTGATCGACAACGCGCCTCACTTGCAGCCCTCATACGGAGAAAACGAACCATTCGAAATCCTTCTTGCTAATCTGCCTGACAGTTCCATCAACGACTGGACGTCCCTCGATAGGCAACTCTCCAATACCAGTAGAATCACCGCTTCCGTCCTTAAGCCATCGCTTCAGAAGATCATTGCTTTCCTTGGGTTTAACGTCTGGGCCTCCCGTGCCGATTGTGACGTGTACTACTTCGTTGGTACACTCCCAGCCGTCACTGACGAGTCGTGCTACGATTGCCATGATGCGGTCATCCCATACGATCTAATAACCACCATTAGCTTTTTTCCCTTGTATTATAGTAAAGGGGTGAGACGGGATCTCGCTTACTGTTTCGAGCTGGACTTTGCATTCAGACAAGCGTCTCAATTCAAGCTTGGTCATTATTTTCACCTAGGCACAGAATTTCACCCAGAACGCTGGCTCCCGGAAGGAGAAACGTCAGAGTCTCCTTTCTTTCGTGACAAGCGGGACGCGGTCACACCTTTTAGTATGGATTCGAGCAATTGTGTGGGCAAGAACCTTGCGTGGGCTGAGATGCGCTTGATCCTAACGAGACTCTTCTGGGCCTTTGAAGTGATACTATGACAGCGACATCCAACATTCTACACTGGGATGAGCTAAGAACATTTTTGCTTGTGGAGAAGAAGCCTATTGAAGTAATGGTCAGACCGCGCAAATTGTAAAGACAAATAGCCCCAAGGAAATCTAGCTGCGCTTTCTGAAAGAAAGTTTTTTTAGGCTTTATACTAGAATTGACTAAAATTCCCGGCCGCTATTCAAGACAAAAAACCAGCACTCTTGAAGATACATCATAAATTATCCAACGCACATTACATGAATTTTGTGGTTTTGTCCTCGCACCAATCCCAAAACTGCTTCGCGACACTCTCCTTCCCATCCACATCCGTCATTTCGTCCACTAGCTTCTGTTTTGGATTTGGGTGTAGTCTTCCCCATGGTATGATATAGCCACCATTGTGTTCCATCGTTACAGCAGGCGATAGACCAGCCCAAAGCTCGGTATAAGCCCCAAACTTTGCTTTGTAAAGCAGCGGATATGCGGCATACTTCATCCACATAGCATGTCTCATCAACTGTGTATTCAAGTTGCCCGGGTTTTGGGTTACACTGATGATTCCTGATGGTCCAACTTCTTGTCCGAGTCTATTGGCCAGAAACCAATTACCGATTTTTGAGATGGTGTAGTTGTGGGTGGCATTAGGTGGTGGATTCTCCACATCTTTCATGATAGTTTCCGGCTTGACGTCGTCAAAATCGACAGCCTGCGAACTTGTCCAGACGACACGCACTGTGCCAGGGGGTGCAGTTTGTGCTGCTGCCTTGAGCGAAGGGACCAGGAGACTTGTGAGCAGGAGAGGACCCAGGCAATTCGTTGCCATCATCAGTTCGTAGCCTTGCTTCGACTTGCTGCCGAGCGGAGGAAGAGAAACGCCTGCATTGTTCCAGAGAACATCCAGCTTTGATTCTTGACGAGCAAAAGTTTCGACGGACGCCTTGATGGAGCTAAGATCGTCGAGTTCGAGAGGTAGATACAGAAGCCGGCCCTTGGGGGTGTTTGAGGGGGCGTGGTTATCGGCCTGCTTGATACTCTCGATTGCTGCTTCAGCTTTCTCTTTCGATCGTCCCGCGATGTAAACCTTTCCTCCAGCATGATATAGAATCGATGCTAAAGCGAAACCAACGCCTGATGCTCCGCCAGTCACGATGAAGACTTTTCCATCCTGGCTGGGTAAATTCGCCTCGGTCAACTCGGCTTGGGGAGGAAAGAATTGGCTGAAATTGACTCCCATGGTTGTTAACTTGTTGAGTACCGGTAGGTTGTCGCCGTTATGAAGTCAAGTTGCGAGTATCTATGTTCAGCTTAAATATCTGGTCAACTTTGTGATCTCAATGTTTGGGATTGTCGGTGGCTTTGATGGGGTTGGGAGCTTCTGTTGGTTAAACATGAGGTTTCCAAAAATTGATTCACCGTCTTGTTGGAACTCAACCGATGGTGTACTTGATTGGTTCGCTAGAGTCGCTACTGAATTTGGCCCAAATTCATGTACCGTACAAAATGCATCGAAGATGGTTAATGTATAGAAGATAAACTTTAAGGGATATATTAGCGGTTCCTTTATTCAAATCTACAACCCCAAGGCCCAAAATATTGTTGCGTCAGCTGAAATAATTAGAAGGATCGATAACTGTAACATGTGATAAGCTCCTTGGGAAGATTTTCAGAACGGCATTTTACGGTAGCAGTTGGGACGAGATCAAACTGGGCTGAGTTGTCCCTGCCTACCTAGATACCCATTCGGTAGGTAGTAAGTAAGTTGGCTCAAATTATTCCGTTCTTTCTTCCATGGGGGCAAGCCCCCAAGCCCCCAAGCCCCCGGGCTCGCTGCGCTCGAGTAGTAGGGTGAATGTCTAATGTCTAAGAGCGTAGCGAAAGGGGCCTCCACGGCAGTGGCTCCCAGAGGCCAGCGGAGCGTCATTGGTGGACTGGGAGGTAGATGAAGGGGTGAGTAGGTGTCCGCTGCTCTGGCATGGTAGGAGGAGAGGGAGCGGCATTCGGGGCCAAGTAGAAGAAAAGATACAGTCGAGTGGGGAAAGTTGGCGCGGGCACGTCGCTATCCGACGCTACGCGTCGAATGTCAAAAAGAGAGTATCGTAATGCCACGCGTGATATCACATACTCGAGTACCTAGGTACTTGCTTGCAGATTGAGCCTGCTTGAGATCGCCTGAGGTGGGTGGGGGTGGGGTTAGCCATGTCCGGGCGAACTTGGTGTGGCTATATTAATGGTGGGGGGTGGGGGTGGGGATTGAAGATCGTCCCGCGTCAAATCGCGTCCGCTTCCCGACATCTTTTTTCACCCACTTCCTCAACTCCTCAACTCCCTCAAGTCCCTCAACTTCCTCAACGTCCTCGACCTCCTTCCATACGCATCATTCTCCATCATTCACAATCATCAGAAATGCCTCCAAAGAAGCGCCCCTCGGCCGCGGGCGCCGCTCCTGCACCCAAGAGAAGACGCGCGCAAATCATTTTCGACCCGGATTTGCTCCCAACGCTATGCTGCGGAAGATCCTTCGCGACTCAATCATGGTACGTCTACTTTTCTATTGTTGCCGTACTCGGCGCGTTAATTGGAAGCTCGGTCGCATCCTATCCCATTGTCTATTTTCATTCTCTGTTAACCCTCATAGAGCATCAGAGTTATAATGAAAGCATGGGAGGCGAGCACTCATTCCCTACTTTCGAATGCCCTTCGTTCGATCTTACTTTATCCGATTCTTTTGGCTCACAAGTCTCCAACCAGGCAACAACCCACTTCGAAATCATACTCATCCACCGAACAGAGGATATCTGGCACGAATACCCAAATGACCTATTCCCCCGCGGCATCACTCCTGCCGTATTGTCACCAGGGAGCAACCTCCCCGAATCATTAATCGAAGCCTTCACTACAATCATATGCAACCAAATCTTCCATCATAATCATGAGTTCATGACTTCTTGCCTCGAAATCGCCATTGCCCATCGATACCGAAAGCATGACATAATATTTCTTGGTCGGGATGATTTCGATGAGGAAGATGGTGCGGATTTGCCCAAACACTGGGAATTTACCAAGGAAATCCCCGAAATCATTGCAAACGAGCCCTCACCTGGGGGAAATTATGGCGTGTTGGAGTCGGCCGAGGGTATCACCCAAGCCGATTTCGAGATTATCGTCAGAGCGTGGAATCGTTACATCGGTGGTAGTCCTGAACTCGGCCTCAGGCTGAAGACCATGTCAGCATGCCAGAGGGACTACACCAATCTTGATAGACACGCCGCTGGGACTAAGACTGACGCGTTGAACTGAAGGACGCTTGGATCATGAAGCAATAACATGCCGGTGACCGCCATTGACACCTCCGCCACGTCAATCATCTCCTATGCTTCTCCCTCCTTCCTCCATTCTACCTCCACCTCGTCGAAGCCCTGCCCCATCGCCCGATGACCCTCCACCCTTCGAATCATGGCCTGATGAGGCTCTTCCTATAGCTGCCGAAGATTGACCCAGTCGATCATAGGACCAGAGATCATACCTACGAATTCTTGACTGCCCCAGTGCCAGACGAGGAGTGGAAAAAGAGTTGTCGAGCTTGTATCATGAGCCACCCGGCGTACAGAGATGGGAAACCTGGATATCGGCGGATTCCACCACAACTCCAATGAGTTTGACCTTATTGGGTCCGTGCTTGTAAGTCGTTGTTTTATGTAAAAACCGAGAAAGTCTCAATGGGGCCACGCTGTTTATTCAACCCCCGTGGGTAAAAGTCTTAGTAGGCTTTGATTCCGTTCCGCTTTTTTAGGCTTGAGTCTCGATAGACCAGACTTCAGTAAAGCTCGGTGGCTTTCTGATATAATGTAATATATTTGACGAATTCCAAATGGTACTCCTCGAAGTTAGCAATGCCCTTCTCGTTCAGCAGGAAACTTTTGCCGAATGTAGTAGACATGCAAACTTGGAGAAACTGATATCTACCACGAAATTGCGAGAAGCAGTTAAAACTTAAAGTCTTCTCTTAGCTCTATCGGCTAGAAAACGCTTGACGGTAGAAAAATGCGATTATGCGACGAGGTCATCCAAATCTTCTCTTAGCTTGATTGGCTAGAAAGCGCTTGTCGTCACGATGCGGTTGCGATGAGTGTGCAAGAATGCACTCTGCCACATATTCGTTCTGAATTTCTTTCCAAGACTTTTCAGGCTAGGCCGCCTTTCCTGCCTTCTAGTCCTTAGCAACACCTTTGAGCTTAGTCTTCGTCTTGGGCGTGGTGGATTTTTGCTTTCGACCTTCAGATTCTCACGCCTTGAGAATAGCTCTTTTTCTACATTATGTCCAGTGATATTTTGATGTTTACCAACCGTTGCTATCTCGTACCAAGCGAAGTCATGAAGCCGGAGCATATCTCGTCCTTAATTGAGACGAGGCAATATCTTTAAAATGTTTGTTGCGGGTTTTCTTTGATGTATTAGAATGAAGTAAGTAGAGGAGTATGCATATGAGGGGCGAAGAATAAGTTAGTCTGGGTTATGAATTCCGATATAATTAACAACTTTCCACTATTCTCAGCTCTCACTTCTTTTGGATACTTTCCCCCCACCAGAGTATGACGAGAAAAGGGGCAATCCACCTCCGCTACACAACAAACCAATCGTTCTCACCCTGAACTACCATACTTCTCAGGCGGGAACGACAAACCTAAAACAGGACACAATCCAAGTCAGCAAAAGTTACATCTCTCGTTTCCCCTCGCACCCTTCCTCTCCCCCCCACAAGATGAAACAGTTGAGACTTACCAAGCGTAGGATGCACAAGCCACCCCGGCTTCGCAAGATTCAACGCCCTCTCCGCCGTAAACTTCTCAATGTTTCCCCAGTTGACACATTGATGCGTAGTAGCGTTGGCTTGGGGAACGGCGTCCGTGGGCGACCATTCGTAAGTGATGATTCCTACGTCGGCACGGCACATTGAAGCTTGACGGAGGAAGTCGAGGCAGTGTTCTGTGCGTGGGATGTTAGTTTACGACAGGGGGGTGTCAGAAGGGTGGAAGATTATTGAGACGAACCATTATGTTCCATTTCATGTTCTTCTTGCTCTTGTGTGATGTTGGGGAAGTAGTGGTCTTTGTACATGTATTGATGAAGACGTTTCTGGGGTTTCGTTAGTGAGGTCGCATGCCATATTCCTTACTTTATCTGCCGCCAATTCAATTCAGACGTGTGCCTCCCTCGAACACTGCGAACATCACCCACCAAAGCGAAAGACAGAAAACAGTAGCAAAACTCACAATACAATGCAACTCATGGAAAACTGCTAAAGTACCAAGATACCCCTCCCCACCAGGAGTCGGGATCCCAATATCCTGCCGGTTATAATGCTCAATATACTTGTCTTCGATCCAGATATTTTCATCTACCAACCAAAGTATCAGCAACACATCCATACACAATCTGAACCTCAGGGACATACCATTCAAGAGATCATGCCACGCTAAATCTAACTCCGGTCTCGGCTTCCCGGAGTACTTCTTCTCAATTTCATGGCCTCGCTGGTACTCTCTTTCTCCTAACTCCAAGATATTTAGGGCCGGTGCTACATCATGCCAAATTAGCCTTTTCCCAACGATTCATTTCTCGCTTTCTTCCTTTTTCTTTTAACATTCCAAGAGAGAGGCTTGAACTTACAATAGGGCAACCCCTTCGCCCCCAGCGCATTCGCAGCGCTCCACTGTGCCACACCCCACAGCGCTACCAAGTAAACGATAAAAATGGCTGCTTGTGCAAAGATGAATGCTCGATTCCGCCTCCAAAACGTGTTTCGAGCACCCCCAATCTGATGTCCACCCGGTAGATTCAATCCTTTCTCAAGGAAAGGCTCATTTGCGTCGGCGCCATCAGATGAGTCATCACTGGGCGTAGAGTTGGTTGGGGAGATGGGAGTTGCGGGGGTGTATTCGATGTTAGGATATGCTTCTTGTTTTGTGAAAGATTTGAATGAGGGGGTTCGGTCCCAGAAGGACATTGTGAGGACGTGGAGGTGGGGGTGGGAATTGGAATGGCCGTTGGAGGGGGAATACCGAAGGGGAAGGGGTAGGTCGGTCTTTTCGGTGAAGGGGGGTTTTCCGCTAAGAAGGAGGGGAAAGAGTTGCGAGAAAGAGTGGCAGAGACGCGGACGGAGGTAGGAATGTTTGCGAAGTTTCGTGCAAAGGGGTAGAGCTGTAGCGGTATGGAGGACCGGAGTAAGGTCATGATAGGAAAGAGACCTCGGACGTGAGAAAGAAGAGGTCAGAAATGTGAAGATGGAGAAGGCGATATATATGGGTTTGCTATTGCATCTGTACGTACGATGAAGGAGAGGAAACCTGCTAGTACGCAATTTACATCGCAGCATCGTCATCTCTCTTACCGACTATATGCCACGCGACCGGATGCAGAGCTGTTGAATACTTAAAGCCAAGATCCTCCTCTTCAGTAACGCTCCGGAAGGATGAAAAAGGATGAAAAATCAAGCCTCTGCAGCGCCGTGATTTTTGCGCCTATGACAACCTTTGGTCCTGCCAGCTATTCTCTGTGGAGACTTATGGAAGTGTGGGATTTCAAGCATGGGTTCGTAGAGCTAGTTCGATCTTGGTGTCCCGAGGGATCGGGGTCGCTTGACATTGCATATACGCATGACCAACCCTAGACTCTATTTGTCCGAAACCGGGTATACACTCCAAACCAGTCGAATTTCGACAAGCTACGGACAGTAAATGGCATAGTATGTGGCGGTTAGCGAATCTCATAGCCGGATCCCAATTTGATTGGAAGCTCGTAGAGAAACTTTAAAATGACGACTCGGGAAACTTCTCTAGTCACCATAAACTGTGGACTACAGAAGACCCCCGCAATTTATTTAGGAGACTGTTCCTAAATTTTGGCGACTTGAAGATTCTCCAATTCAAGAAAGTGATGCCTGTGCTTAATAATCCCCATATTTCCACGAATAGGCAGTTGAAAAAGACGAGGCGTGTTACATGATTGTCCCCTACACCACGGTACCCTACAATCTTCCACGATCCTCACGGGGCCGGTGACTTTACATGGTCGCACAGTCATGTCGAGCACCCTTTAACTCCAAGTCGGGCAAGATCAGGTAATATAAGTAACCCATCCACCAAATCGTCCACCATATCAATTGGTTCAGAGCCCTTTGTCATTTTCCAAATCGATTCTCCGTCACAGCCTGGCATATTAAGCGTCGGAATATTCGAGGTCCTAAAAACGGGAGAGATTTGTTCACGGGTGATGCTCTCCCATTTGAATCACAATTCTCTGTGAAGGCCTGGCACAAAGAGGTCAAAAACGAAAGGGGGGTGCTCTAAGGCAATTACTGCGGGTAAGCAAAACGATCTCCTTGCGCAGGAAACACCCTCGTAAATGGATCGCTGAAGCAATGAAGAAAATGAGATTATGAAAGATGAATTAAGACCGAAAACAAAGCTTGCTTAGACCACCGCACAGACCTAGGGAAAACATGCCTTTTTCTTGGGAGGAAAGGCATCGGGAAGAGATGCGGTGGCGAACTTGATACCCATTAGAACCAGTTCCATGCTACTTTCCCGGACAGCTTCGAATGAAGCTCTTCATGCGAACTTGGTTGCATCTCAAATTTGAGGTTCGTAAGTTCGTAACTTCTCTTCCCCACCCCAAAGTTCGGCAAAAGGTATTCCCTACCATGGTAATACCGTGGTCCGTGGTACCATACCAAAAAATACCTAGATTTAAAAAAGGTATGGTAACCATAAAACGCTAAATATAGCCGTGGTACCATGGTATACCATGGTTTTTTGTATGTACCATTATTCACTTAAATTATAGGTTACCTACCTTTTATTTTCAAAAAAGGTGTGGTAACCTACCTTTTTTATGAAAAGGTACTACCATGGTAACCTTATGCCGAACTTTGCGGGCCCACCCCCATGACGAAAAGGGGCACTCATACATCGACGATTGGGAATAGAGTACACTTGTCTCTTTAAGTGTTTCTCACGACAAGAACCCACTTGGGGCTATGCTGAATGATCTCATTAGCGACTAGAAATACCTCTAAACACCTCGCTGTAAACACTTTGCTGATCGTACAAACAAATCCAAATCTAACTCTAACAGATCCCAGCCGGACATCCAACCCCAACGCCAAATCTATCCCCCGCAACGCCCAGAATCTGAATAACCGCATTGACAACCCCACCAATCCCCTCTCCAGCCATGAAACCTGCGGACACACTATATCCGTACAGTCCAAAACTCCTCGCATTCCGTTTCTGCCACACCCACGCCAGCATAGCGCCCATCAACATGGCCAGTCCATAAACAGTCGTAGGAATAATAAACGCGAGCGAGACGACCATCATGTTAGGATGGTACGCTCTCATCCATTCGCGTTTTCCGGTCCAGCAGATATGTCGGATGAGAACCATGGCGGCGCCGAAGAGCGCGAAGAGCAGCGAGAATGTACGGCTTGAGGTTGGGATGGGGAGTTCAGGGGTCGTGACTGCGATCGCGACGGCGCGCCATGAAGCGACGGATGGGATGTCAAATGCGCATGTGGCAGCCTCGGCGTCGTTGATGCAGGGGTAGGCCATTGAGAAGAGGACGTATGTTGCAGGCGCGATGAAAATTGCGAAGAGGGTGCCGATGGCTTGGGCGAACCATTGGAGGCGAGGGGAGGTACGTAGGAGGAAGCCGACTCGGAAGTCCCCTACAAGGTCTGGTGTTTTTTGGTGAGATTGTGAGGGATGGAAGGGATGAGAGGGAGGGACTTACCGGTTGCTTGACTTGCTCCTACACTAGCGAGAGCTCCTCCGAGGAGGTTCATTCTCTGCATGTCGGATACTGGCCATCCTCGGTTCTTGGTGACTTCACCAAGGACGATTTGAGATGCTTTTGATGCTGCAGTCAAGGGAGTGATATCTGAAATATGGTCAGCTTAGAATGGAGTGGACCACGAAAACTTCGGCTCATACCTGTGGCGCCAGTTGACTGGATAGCAAGGAATGAGAAGAATCCAGTGAGAAATAGTGCCAAGAGAGTTTCTTGAACTGGCATGTCGTACTGCTTTCGCATTACGATACAAGACAATACGATAATGGCAAGCAAACCCGGCAGCCACATCCCCATCTTGACCATATCCTTCTCCTCTGCACTGTCTTGGACGAGGTCGTTTTGGTTCATCTCATCCTGAGCAGCAGGACGTAATTTGCGGCCAGTTCGTACTGCTTGAACAAATCGGGACACACTTCTATATAGAACTTGTCCAGTAAGCCAGAAGATTCGCCACTGACACAGAAGTTCTGTAAACGAAACCACCACCATCCCAAGAACTCCTGGCCATAATAGCCAATACCTCGGGCTGGGATGATCGACAGTGGTGAACTCGTTGGAAAGAGAAGCATAATTCATGTAACCTGTCCAGTCTGGATCCGCAGTCGCCGGTTTACCAAAAGCCATACCTTTTGCGACTAAGAACGGGCCAATGATACCCCTGTGACATTAGTAACGTACCAACTAAAGAGCAGGAGAACTTACCATGCAATCATACTTCCTGCATAGTAGGAAAGCGAAACATTAACACCGGCAAGCATTCCTGATCCCATAAAGGCTGGTGATATTTCGATAAGCCAACCCCAGCTCTCAAATCCCATTGCTAAATCGGAGGTCTTTCCGCTTAGCAAGTAGAGCCACGTGAAAGGGTGCCAATCCTGGACCACCATTAGAAAAGGAACTTCAAATAAGGAAAACTGAAGCTTGCCCATAAAATTCCCATGGCATACTGAGATAAGACTCGTAAAGTTCCGGCAAGGCCAAAAGCCCAACTCAGCGCTCTCATTTTTCGTAAAGCAAGGTCTCCTCCTTCTGCCGCAAGATGCATACTGCGGATTGTAATTGCGGTTGCAGTAGAAGAAGGAAATATCAAATGGAGCTCTTCAGCTACATAGATGATGAAAAACTTTCGCACTATTCAATTCAAGTCAGTCGAATTTCGCAGAAACTCTCAGGGGTAACATACGCGGAGTCGACAAAAATATCCCCAGGAATGCACCGACAAAAGTGAGAGTAATAATGCGCCAATAATCACTCCCTGGAGTTTCAAGCAGTCCGAGCTGATACATGGCAGGGAAAGCCGATACAAAAACACTACTCATCCCTCCAGCGGCCGTAGCTGTCGTTTGTACAATGTTATTTTCACGTGGACCAAAGTCCCCTCCTAAATATGGAATTCCATGAAAATTCCTTGCTGCATACTTTAGCATGGCAAAGCCAACGATTGACTACAGTAAAAAAAATTAGCCAAATATTATTGCGACCTTCTTGGACCTCTGTCCCGGAGAACTCACAGCAAATATATTCGCTCCAGCCGTCCATCCTGATTTCAAACCTTTCAAAAGTCAGCTCCCAAACCTCCGCCTCAAGGGATAGTAACAACAAACCCAAATAAATATTGCTCGCATTCACCAAGCCACCACACAGCAAGCCCACGCAAACCGCCCTGATCGTCAAGATATTCCTATCCTCATCCGGAAGATCATCAAAGGGCTTAAAAGGATGCTTAGCGAACTGATCCAGGAATTCGTCATCCTTCGGTTCTGCATCTTCGGGGTCTTCGGAGAACAGGCTGGCCTCTGGACCCCAATCGCCACCGGTGTCGGAATCTGAATCCTCACCGGCATCGTGGGTACGGCCTTTGGATAATAAAGGGCTATGTGAATATGTTAGAGAAGTGATGATGGGAGGTGATAGTACGGATGAGATGAGATCTCGGGGGGGCACTTACGCGGCAGTCTCATCGCTTTTGGATGTCGTGGTCAAATCGACCATCTCATGAGACTGGGGCATGGTGACAGCTTCATGTGGAAAGCACGACGGAGAACAAGAATCAAAGAATGGCTGCGTCAGGCATGTGCTCGGAGTCAAATGAAGTAAAATACAATTGAAACCTTTCCATGTTCATCTTCACGATGAGAAGTTAGGGCAAGCTGACCTGAGGCTCGCGTATCAAAGTTGAGATGCCGAGGCCGAAGGAGGCATGTCTCTTGTAAAAGACCGCCATGTGGCCCGAGCTTGTAGAAGACTCGTAAGGCGCATACGAAACAAAGGAGGGCCCGAAGAACAACCATTTCAACGGCCATCTATCGGTAACTTTCTTAGAACGACGTTATCTTGGATTTCTACTACGGTATATAACAAATCGACGCAGCAATGTCAACTTTCATTTTGAATTAGACTAGTATATATCTACGACTCTGGTTCTGTTTAGGACGAGAGTGATACCCCCCTGAGTTTAGCCTCGCTATCCAGCTTCCAAAGCAAGACATGCAAAGGACAAAGTAGGGCCTCCCTCACCTATTATCCATGTTCAAATCTGCGTGACGACTCTTCAACACTCTCTTCAACATCAAGTCGATTGCAGTGCTTTTGCAAAAACCACCGCATCCTAACCCAGTCCGATCCGTAATGTCACCGCTAGCGCGTCGTAATTGGAGAAGCACGTCGATTTGAAGGACCAAACAAAGAGTGAGGGCAGTTGGGGAAGTAGTAGACTAGAAAAAGAACGCATGCAACCCCCATATTCGAATCTGGGTGAAACGCAAAAGCCCCGAGGGGGAAAACGAGGAAATGAGGAAACTCTTACAATGAAATATCGAAAGCCAGTTACCTTACCCATATTTGGTCAATTAGGCTTGTGATAGCTTTCAGCCTGGACCATCAAAACCTGCCAAAACATCCTGTGGAACGCGATATCAGCCTGCCAAGTTTCCGTTCCACTCGCAATTGGCAAATGATTGTGTCGTATATCCCGAATAGATCTTCAAGGCTCAAGGCGCAACCAGATACCCAGTACTTGGAGCTTCAAAGGGCCAGAAAAGTCCAATTTAACAAGCACTGGCATTGAGGACGTACCGAGACAGGATCAACCCATGGCAGTAGAACATCACCATAGCCTGTAAACCAATATTGAGGTCCTTCAAGCATCCAGGCAGCCTATGTCGCATTTAGTCCTCGTCCGTCCTATTTTCAGCTCTGGAGTAGCTGTTTGCCAGTGGAGGCTTCTAGCAAGGGGTCATCCGAACACAGGCCCAAGTTCTAGCCCAACATGCATCGCAATATTGCTTCTTTCCGCAGATATGGTAACATCCATTTGTGCGAGGCTTCCGTCTGCCCCAAACGACATCCGACAGTTTTCCCACAGGTCCTATATGTATGCCATTCACGCCATTTTGCTCCTTTCCGCTCGTGGTGTTACCTCTGTGGGCAAAGATCTCGCACGCTTTGGCGTGGTAGTTGACTATCGATAGGCTCGTAGGAGAGGCATTTCGTAGATATAGTAGGTGATGGATAGGCTTCGCAGAGGGATTCGACGTTTGCGCATTACCATGCCACTCGCGCGAGGCAAATCGATGGTGAGATTCGATGTGCTGAATGAAGGCGACGAGAAGTTTTGTTGTTGGTGGGTTGACTGGGAGAGGTGTCGTGGTGAGGCTTCAGAGGGGAAGCTAAATCGAGTTTATTAGCGGCGGGCAGGGGCTTTGCTTTGCCTACCACGCTGAAGTCTACCAATCACCGCGCAAATGCGCAAGTGACAAAGGGTCTGAATGATGATGGTTGATGCCCTTAAAAATATCAGCCATGACGAAGTCTCTTTTCGGGCGCGTGGTGTTCGGGGTGATCGCACACCTTCAGCCTGATATATCGATCGGCGCATGCATATATATCTCCAACCACCTCCGATCTCAACATCCTCCTCTTTCCCCCCCCAGTCTCAATACAATTATTTCCCCGTTCCTTCTCGCGTCTTTCCTCCCATTCCTTCCCCGCGGCTCTAGAATCGAAATGAACACACTCCATGACGTGTTCAGCCCCCAACACGCAAAAGCCACAGGCCACGGCTCCGCTAGCAGCTGCCGACCGTCTACAAGTTTTGTTGCACACCGCACTTCTGAGGCTGTGAGAGCGAACCTGTGGCTTCTGCGAGGATCATGAGGGAGTTGCTTGTGGTGTTGCGATGGGACCATGACTCGAGAATAAGCGCGCGCGAAGAATGGAGGCGGAGACGAGGGGAAGGGCGAGACTACCGATAGTATGCAGGAGACTAATTCTTGGAAAGCTTCGTTTACGTTTTACTGGGTGTTTTGCTTGGAGTTTAATAGACGTTATGATTTTTGTTCTGCGAGTTTTCTTGCTTTCATCTCTTGCGTCCTGCGTCCTTTCGCGTTTTCCCATCGGTGTATCGAGTTTTTCAGCATAACTCGTCTGTATGCTCTCTGGAGAATTCATGGGATGCAGCGAAGGGGTCGATATTCAGATTGGGCACAATGTCACCTCGTTTCCTTGAAACTGCATGAATTAGAGAAGGAAGCAACGGAAATGTGGCATGGGTGAGAAGCTCAGTACGGCGGAGCAAGGCTCCTGCGATTGACCTCAAATTTTCTCACTACAGGAGTCCGGGTGTCATTCTTGACGTTTTCTTATTGCTTGTAATCACGCAAAGTTCATTTTTACCGCATTAATTGATTTGGAGCGTTCCTCTCCCATTTTTGACCTCCTTGAAGATAATTAAGGCTAACGGGAGAAACACCCCCCCTGACGAGCCTCTACCGTTTTCCAGGCCTCTGTTCTTTTGACCCTTGTTGTGCCAGGATATCTAAGACAATGATGGTCACAAACAGGAGAGGGAGGCGCTCTAAACTACTTAATGCGGTATTGCTTCGTCGGAGTTGAATATGCGTGCTGTATCATTGAGTCTTGCACACAGCATGTGAGATATCTCGGGAAGAATCGCGAGCAAGCATCTACTCAATCTTCCAGTGCATTTTTCAAGCCAATTGCTGGCATATCTATACCTACTCTTACTACTGTACCTTTCCGTCTGCCATTTGCTTTCTTGCACCGCGACCTGTTGGCTAAAACATGTCCAGCTGATTGAGCCCAGCACCGAATGCGGGGTGTAGGTACTGTAGCGGGGTAAAATTCCGTTCGCAGTTCAACCTTGCCACTCCGTTTTTGCGCGTTATATTCACATTTGGGATTGGTGGCGTGGAAAATTGCGCTGAATTAAATTCAATGTGCTAACCGGACTCTCTTTCATGATGAAACAAATGCGAAGGTAAATAATCTGATAGGAGATTTCTAAAAGTTCCCCCACCCCGGTTTTCTCCCACTGTGAGTCTGTGACGAATCTGGGGGACAAAGAACCCCACGTTCTCGTCATCCGCCCGTAGATCAACGGCACAAGAACGCAACTCCTCAAAAGCAACTTCAAACGCGAATATTGCCCACCTAGAAAACGACATTATTGAAGATGCCGCCTCACCCAAAGCGAAACCGGGCCCCTCCCATCATCGAATCCGAGAACGAAGAGGAAGTCGCTCGGCGAGCCAAGAAAGTCCAAATTAAGCGCGAGCGACAGGCAGACGATGAGGATGACGAAGAATATTTGAAAACCCCAACCCCTCAGCGCACCTCGATAAAGCAAAGCAACAGCAAAAATCCCAAGAGCACCCCAGCCAAGCTTTCTAACGCGCACTTCAAAGTGTCGAAAAAGGATGCGAAGGAAGAAGAGCCCGGGCTGAAAACTCCCGCAAGGAAAGGAAAACAGACGGGAAACGACAATGCTGATGAATCAGATTTTGAGCCAAAAACCCCCACATCCACGCCCTCGTCCACGAAAAAGCCTACGCAAGCACAACTCAAGAAACAAGAATCCGAGGCAAAAAAACATCGAGTGGAGACGTGGCTCCAATGGTACAAGGACCGAAAATGGATATTCGACAAGAATTACAAGCAGGAAATAGGATGGCAAATAATGCACAGTTCTGATGGTTAGCCCAAACCCACCAAACACATCCCTTCCACGATCCTTCACGGCTCTTCTAACGACAATAACATTGGCAGCGAAAGCATATTACCGTCTCAAAGACGAAGAAATTCAAACGCTCCCTTACTTTGAATTTGAGAATCAGTATAATGCAGCTACACCGGGGAAATCATATAACGACGCCGAGCTGCGCAAATTAGCCTACCGGAAGGCGGCGTGGCTCGGCGGCGTTGATGCGAATATGACAGAGTCTGAAATGTTGACGTTGGGCTCGCGGATTTATGACGAGGAGTAAGTCTCTTCACTAACGGACGTGCTAGGCTATAGAACTGACGATATAACGTAGACTCGCGGAATTTAAAAGACGAAATCCAAACCGCAAAGGTCCTAGAACCTTTACCATTATTGAAAAAAGACCAAGGCCGGATTCGCAGAGCTACACGGCCTGCGGATCGTGGTGGTCGCCGGTGTGGGAGGATGGGAGGGTGGTTGGGGAGTGGCTTAATTTTCAGTTTGATCCCGAGGCTGGTGGGGACTCGGATGACGATGGGGGGTGGCCTGAGAGTAGGAGGTTCAGGGAGTTTAATAGTCATATTAACACTGAAGGATACTGAGGAAAGGACGGGTGGGGAGGAGAGATGTTGATACACTCTCCCAGTATTTCTATACACTTATACGCTTCGATAGAACCCTTTAAGCCCCCAAGTTTCTGTCCAGAAAGTCTCCCAGTATTTAAATACACTTAAGATAGAGCCCTTTAAATGCCCAAGTTTCTCTCCGTATGTAAAGAGAAAGTTGCTGTGCCCAGCCCGGTTTCCTAGGGAACAAAGAACCCCGCGTTTTCGTCGTTTGCTCCCAAAGTTAAAACCAACCTCTCCTTGCATCCTTTCTCGTCCCTTCAGTACTTCCCATTTTCCAATCCAAAAATCACGACTCCATTCACCATTCCATCTACTTACTCGTGATCGTTGTTGAGACGACAGCAGAAGTGGTCATAACGCCAAATAGTTCTGCCGATATATCAACGGCACAGGAGCTCACCTTTTTCAATCATTCCACAACAGCAACATCATCCACCAAGCAAACGTTTTTGACCATGCCTCCTTTGAAGCGCAAACGTCCCGTCGCCGTCGTTGAGGAGGAAGAGGAAGAGGAGCAAGAGGAGGAAGGTTTTGACATGGATTATTGGATGACTATTCATGGCTCCGCCGACTTGCCGCCACGAGAGGCGTACGATTCTGATGAATGGGAGGAGGAGAAAATCAGGAGGGAGGAAGCGATAAAGGAGGAGGAAGAAGAGGATCGACGAGCGAAGAGAGTCAAAACTAAACGAGAGGGTCGGGATGAGAACGAGGAGGAGGATGCTAGTGTGGTGCTAGCGCGGACTCCCCAGCACAAAAGTACGAGTGACGGTACTGTGGTTTCGTCCAGCTCCGATGCTATGGTTCCAACTATGGTTGTACCTTCACAAGCCTCACGGCCCAGAACTCCCATCGCAAAACGAACTTCAAAGCACGAAAATGCTATGACTCTATCTATTGTTCGACCTACACGCCGGCCAACCCATCCGAAAACTCCCGCACCTCGGCGCTCTTCCGCACAGCAAAGCAGCTCCATGAGAAATCCAAAGAGCGCCCCAGCAAAGCTCTCCAACACTTTGAACTTCAAAGTCGCCAAAACAGGAGTGAAGAAAGAGATCAAACAAGAAGAAGCTGAAGAGTCGGAGCCGCCAACGCCCTCGAAGAAGCCCACACAGACACAACCCCGAAAAGTAGAATCGAACACCAAAAGATTCCTAGCGAGTATCTGGTCCGAATGGTGCAAAACCAACAAATGGACGTTCGACAAGCATTTCAAACAGAAACCAGGTTGGGTAGTAATGAGCAGTTCAGATGCCAAATCCTACTATCGCCTCAAAGACGAAGAAATCGGCACCCTGCACTATACCGAATTCGAAAACCAATACAACGCAGCGACGCCAGGAAAATGCTATCGGAATGACGACCTGAAGAAACTGGCTTATTTGAAAGCGGCGTGTTTGGGTGGAATCGATATCACACTTTCTACACCTCAAGTATTAGAGCAGGGCAAAATCATTTTCGATGAGGAGATGAGGAAACTACAGGAACGGAACCCAAATCGTAAAGGACCTGTGACGAGAAGGGTTCCTCTTCCGAGGCAGACTATATTCCATGAATCGTATAGGAGTCCTGATTTCAATTTTATTGCAGATTATGGACATGAACGCTACTGGGACTCCTCATACGCGCCGGACTTTACGCGCCGGACTTTGGGCCCCCTGAATAGTTACCCGGATTATGATCTGGACTACTCTAATGATGTGGGCGGGATGAGCGATGGCTGCGATAATGCTTTCCACGATGGGGGCGGGAGCGATTGGGACAATGGCGATGCTCAAGACCCAGTTCTATGATTCCGAGGGATAATGCAGTGGCTGAGGCTCAAGGATGATCTTGTCAGCTGGGGTAATATTTATTTTGTATAAAAGTAAAGGTTCTGGGTGTGGAATGTAACTTAGTATTACTGAATTTTCACAGATACTGTTGCAGATACGATATTTGAGTGGCGGGGGCCAGCCTTTCTTTTGCCTATGTTTTTGGCTCATAATTTCAAGCACCACTAGCATATTTCACTCACAAATCCCTCTTTTGAAAACAAAGTCAATTTCTCAAATTTAAATGGCTAGCAAAAGTCGAAATCTCTGTTTATCCGTGGTATTGGTTATGAACTTGGAATTGTAATATTATTCTAGAGTTAAAGAGATTAATCGTATGATAGAATTATGATTATTAATGGCGATACGATAATGTCACAGGCTAGGAGGGTGAGTAGCTTTACCACTAGACCAACAGTGAACTGCCCAAAAAGGGACTATTATTGGACGGAAGTCCAATATGCTACTCGA
>QYAP01000668.1:0-22459 GCA_003988905.1 Hymenotorrendiella dingleyae
TCTCAATTGGTTATAACAGATGGGTTCTCCTGTCAGCGTAGTGGCTGTCTGAGCCTATGGTCCCAAATGTCACCTGACGATCTCGTGATCGTAACATAATTATTCTATTAAACTCTTTTAAAAAATAATTAAAAGAATAGTTTTTTATATAATTATTTATATTATTTAAGTTTTCTTTTAAAAAGATTTATCTAAATAAAAACACGAATTAAAATAGAATTCAATAAAAGAAAAACTATTAAAGGCTCGAATATATTATATTCCGAACCGCTAATAGTTAACCCCCTTTAACTTAACGAATAAACGATTCTTTTAAGAGTATTATATTTATAAAATACTCTTTTTATTAGATCTTTTTATTATATTTTTATTAATAAATAGATTTATAAATATATATATTATAAATATAACCTAATTAACGCCCTTTCTTTTATATTAAAACTTATATTATAACGATTCCCTATTTATTTAAGAGAAAAAAAAACTAATAAAAAAAGCCCTTCTTATATACTCTTAATTTAATTTTCAACTTAGGCTCACTTTTAACGTTCTTTACTTAATTTTAAGATTCCTAAAACCGAGCTTATATCTCAATTTATTAAGAGAATTTAAAGCCCGGCTCCGTCGGACGTTAAATATTTATAAATAAATAAAAATTTTAGGGCATCGTTTTCTCTAAATAGAATCTCGCTATCTTCGAGTTGAACTTCTCAAGTCTCCACAAAATGCTGATCTACCGAGTGCTATTATTCGGTTGCCATTTAACAACCTGAATCTAATGTACGGTAAATGAGATAAATCATACACCCAGAGTATCATCCAATCATCCAATCACATTTCTGTAAACTTGCTACCATCAAATACCACCCAGAGAGCTGCAAGTCATAGACACATACTCCCAATGAATCGGCACCAAAAGCGGAAAGCCTATAAGACCCCTCAACAATCCTGTGAGCCAATTTCATCACTCGTACCCAACCGCAAGAAACTGAGAGATGAAACAGACATGTTATCACTTCTTAGCGTACATTGCTCAGTGAGGAACTCCGGCGTCCCTATTTGAAATATTTAGTGTCATACTCCATGTCAAAAATAGGGATCTTACGGGAATGGTGGTGTTGGAGGATCACCGCCAACTGCAGTTCCGATTATGCCCCCTTGGCCAACAGTCTCCGCAACCACATTGACAGCTTCTTCGAGATCCGTTTTGATATCTTTCGGGCCCCGGCGTTCAGTGCCTCTAATATCGTCAAGAATCAGTACGATGAAGTCTTTGAACAATTTCCCTTTTCTCTCATTCGGGCGACCACTTACATTTGTTCCCTTTTGTCGTATGCGGTATCACTAGGCTTCCTGTCAGGGCAGCCAGCCATATGACATGCCTGGTTTTGCACGCGGTGTGGTAGGGGTAATCGAGGAAGCAACTCTTGTGATCTACTGCAAAAGTTTATCAGCAAACCTAGTGATATCGAAACTACTGCATCAAAAGGGGGACTTACGTATGACCAGACAAAGAGTCCTGATTATCGCGTCTGACTTTGGCCCCGTCAGGCATCATGTCAACGCCCGGTATTGGGCTGCTTCCATAAGCCTCCCGATCGTAGATTTTAACATCTTGGCCGGTGAGGTCTCTGGGGAAAAGAGGAAGTGCAAAAGTGCAGACGCTTAAAGCGAGAAAAGTAATGATTTGGAACTTCATTTTGTCTTGATCTTCGCGTATAAGATTGGTATTTTTCTGGATTTCTGTGGGAAAATAACCTGTTGACTATTGAGGTTTTTGTTTGGAGGTTGGAAATCGAGGAGCTGAAGGTGGTATTTATACTCCGAACTAGCCCAAGAGTATGGTGTGGGCGCTGATTAAGGGAGGCTCTATTACGTGAGTTCTTGTGGGCGCTCATTAAGGGAGCTCTTTTAGGTGAGCTTTTAGTGGGTGCCTATTTAAAGAAGGTCTTTAAGGGAAGCTCTTTTAAGTGAGCTCTTTTAGGTGAGCTTTTAGTGGGCGCTTATTTAAAGAAGGTATTTAAGGGAAGCTCTTTTAAGTGAGCTCTTTTAGGTGAGCTATTAGTGGGCGCTCATTAAGAGGCGCTCATTTAGGGAAGCTCTTTAAGGGGGCGCTGAAGGGGGTTTATCACGTGAGGTTTTAGTGGGCCCTCATCCAGGGAGCTCTTTTAGGTGAGCTTTTAGTGGGTGTTCATTTACGGGAGCACATTCAGGGCGTTGAAGGGGGGTTATCACGTGAGGTTTTAGTGGGCGCTCATTAAGGGAGCTCTTTTAGTGGGCGTTCATTTAGGGAAGCACATTCAGGGCGCTAAAGAGGGGTTATCACGTGAGGTTCTAGTGGGCGCTCATTAAGGGAGCTCTTTTAGGTGAACTTTCAGTAAGCGCTCATTTGGAAGGGGATTTATCACATGAAATGATGTACTCTTTTTTGTTCTATTTATCTATAGGAGCCTGATATTATATGCTTTTTCTTGTATGCGTTGAAACCCCGAAAAGTGAGGATATATTCTTTTGTGAACGGAATATAAATAGATCAGAATGCCTTAAAAATGAATTCTAAAATCAATCTTAAATTTGAATTCGTAGGGTTAAAAATTTTATTATAGGAAATTATCGGTTTTACACTTAAAGTGAGCTTAGAATAGGCTCTTAGGGGGGGAAGGCTTATAGAAGGGGGGGGGGGGTGAAGGTTCTAATCTAGAACGCTTGCTCGGAGGAGCCCGGAGATAATCCAAAAGAGGAAGTAAATTACTATTTAGGTAGATGTATGCGCAAATACGTGATATAGTATCCTTTCCAAACTATTATATTAAAAGATAGGGGCTGTGATTGGCAGAGGAGTAAGCGTGATTGAAGAATATCATTGTGAGTGTGCTTCGATTTTGTGATTTGGGAAGTAAGAAGTAGTTGAATCCAATGACTTGTTGGTGATTCACATATAGATTATGGAGTGACTCTAGTGGTTCAGAGGCTATATACTTAGGTGAGTTAAGTAGAGTGAAAAGATCGAGTAAGTACATGACTAGAGACAGAAGCGGTCTAAGTGGTACACCTATCATACTTAAAGGGAGGGCTTCGGACTTTTAAATTGTCCCTCCCCGTCGGCTGTGCTCTTCTCTGTTTCAAACTTCTCTACAACAAACAGCGTGACTCAAAAATCCCAAGGCACGACCAATGAATCCAGAAACAAATTGCCTGTTTATCCATCGATTTGTGTACCTAATTTCAACCCGACAGTCTCATGTTCACACGAAGCTCGTAACCTGAAAGCTTTGGGCTTCCAAGAATCCAATCTTAAGGCTTCCCTCCACTGTTTTACTTCTCGTTCTCCATGCTTTCGTGGCTTGGTGAACAACTCAGACATGATACATTTTATTCATCCAACCATGCAATTTTGTTGATTAGAGCGTGGTTTTGCGAGTAATTCGAAAATTTTAGCCAGAAGAGCTTGTCGGGTGGAAATTGCTAGAGCAAGCCTAGAATACAGAACTAATGTCCGGTTATTAGACTGGGAAGCTCCGAATTTCATTAGACCATTAAATTTTGGAATCTTTGACTCATAAAGTCTCATTACATGATTACATGTCTGAACCCTCAACACATGTTTCCATTCCGGTGCTGATTCCCAGTCAAGTCGAAGAAGCTGGCTATGAGACATCCCTGCTATTTCACCACTCTGGAAGGCACAGCAATATACTATCTGTTTCCCTGCTGCCCCAACCTACGTTCATCTTCTAAACCTCGTACTTTGACTCGTGCTGCATATACGCGGTCCTCAGCTTGCCGCCTATCGTCTCTGGTCGTATTCGCATCTAGATTTGCTAGGGACGAAATAGCATCCGTTTCCTCTAGTTGTGCATCTTCAAATTCCCTGAGAGCTAGAATTTCTGCACGTCGCTCGTCCTGGATCTTGCGGTCGTTTTCTGTTGTGATATCCAGTTGACATCTATCATAAAGAACTTTCGCATCGATGATCAGATCCTCCCTAACTTCATTCTTCCACCGTTTCCATGTCGGGGTGTTGGGTAAGAGTGTAACCTTGTCTACCCAGTCGTTACCTATGCGGAAGTCTCTTATCAAACTTCCCCAAACATGCGTCCGTGTTTGGACACTGGTATAATGCTCTCTTTTTAGAGTGCCTAGATATCTTGAAATGCTGATGTCGCTACATGCCAAAAGATTGAGTTGTCCTATACCGTTATAGATGATGAACCCCAATTGATCCGCAATTGTTCCGTTTGGAATAGTTGCAAAGATAAAAAGCAGCATAGCCAATGTTCCTAGCCGTCTAAATGTCGTGAGATAGAGAACAATGTCTTCATTTTGCCATTCTGTCAATCCTCTTCCAGTCCACGACGAGACATCTCTGCGACAACCCTCGAGCACAAAGCATGAATCCCGTTTCCCCAAAAACACCACGGCGTCAGGTTCGTCAGGTTTCGAAATTCCTTCGGTAGTACTTGGTACGATACAGATCAGGTCTATGAGACGAAGAATGAATGACCAGACAGCAAGGGAAATGCAAAGTGAATTTCCAATCCAAGTGGTTTTTGGGCAAACTGCCATGCCCCAGAAAAAAACGCCGCAGGTTGCCCAGCAAGTAATTGCTAGCATGCACCAGACCAAAGAGGTGAGCCCTGGCCACGATGGACCAACCAGGGGGAATGCGCATTTCCTTTTCACAGGCCGTAGAATGCTGTATCTGTAGTAATTTTTGCTTCGTAATAGATTGTTGTGCTCTATAATGTATTGAATTCGAAGGTTTCGCAGTACAGCCTTGGTAGAGTTGTAGGGACTGATATATTCCCACCCAGTGCGATCGATGATCTTGGAATTGGAATGAAGGTAGCTTTGAAGTCCAGCAACGGGAGCAGGGAACAGAAATAAACTGGACCAACGATGTTGTACGCGTCGATATTCGAGCTCACGATGTTCGCCGACGAGCACAATAAAAGACGAAAATGCGTCAAGATGCCACCCGTCCAAGGCTGGGAGTGCCCACATCTTTGAATCCCAACAATGCAGGAATTGAGGTCAATGGAGAGCTTGGATGGCGCACAAGTGAAGTAGAGTTGCGTTACGTACACTTCGGAGAGACGGAGGGCAACAACGATGGTTTTTGGGAACAGTCTCCATCCGTCAGGAATTGCACCAGTTGCGAAATCTTTTACGATGGTGGATATCTAGCCCCAGCTTCAGGAACCCTGGAACCGATGTAACATCTTTTCGCCCCCAAATTGCCTGCAGCATAATCAAGCCGACACGCAAAGGTATGTACGGTGAGGTGGCATACAGAGGGCTATTGCATCGGATTGGACGAAACACAGGGGGGTTTACGCCGTTAAGACTCTTCCCCCCCTGTTTTTACAGCAAAAAAACCCCTGCTATATGATCGTTTCGGGGTGGGCCGTCCAATCCGATGCAATAGCCCTCTGTACTTGCCAAAACTTCTATACTCAAACTTGTGAGAAAACCAGCTGAGGGGAAACCAATTGAGAGGTTTATTCTTGGGAGGAGATACAAGGTGAGGCAAAAAGAAATTAGTTGCAGCAAGTGGCTGCTGAAGCTGAGTTCTGTATTCCTGCTTGTGACTTTTCGCTTACTGATGTGTGCTGATATGTACCTAAAAATAACGTTAGGGCATGATAGAAATTTTTTTCAACCTATCACGGTAGGGATGATTTGATTACAATCTCGGCTAGATCCAAGCCATCCGTACTGTCGATGTTAGTGGTTGCAGAATCTAATCGTGGGTGCCTCCAGAGTCCAGAGTCCAGCGATATCGCCGGTAATCGGCAACACCGAAGGTACTTAGCTTTGGGCCTGCAAACATGTCCAAAATCACTGGCAAATCGTATCCCGCTCAACAGATTTACGTAGTACCAATAAGTTCGAAGTTACGCGATAGAGGTGGCATGACCCTTTTTTAACCGAATCACGTGAACTTACTGCTCCGAGTGGCTAGAAGACTAATGCTGTGGCCAGCCCAATCGTGCGCAGCGCACGTTAGTGTCAATACGTATTCTGTGGCTCAAAAATTCAAGTTTTGTGGCGGGAATCTCAAATATCTATCAAATATTCTCCCTGATCCTGATCATACCACCTCAACTTTCCTCCTGAAACCGGCCCCTGCCATCAGGGGAACGAACAGAACTGCAACCCGGCTTTGCTATTGCTGACTACCAACCTTATCACAGGAGGAGGCGGGAGTCTAGCCAGCGACCAATGGTGGTGACACGTCAGATCTCTCAAGGCGTGCTTTGTTTGACCAGCGCTCAAGGATACCCAAATTCCAGAACTGGTCAAATATTAGTCTCGTAACCATTGCCTCACATTATATATCTATAGGCTATTTGGGGTCGACAAACAGAGGCTCTTAGAAATTATATACGTATGTTGACTTTGCGTTGTAGAAAACAGACCTAACTCGCGGGCAGCAACTTTTTCCCCCACCTTTGAGCCATGCACGACGATACAAGGATCCCCCTCGAGGACATACACAACTCTATACAGACACTGAAAGATGAAATATTAACAATATCATGCTTTGTATCTTCAAATTCTCGGAATGACGACACGACCGACACTCTGCGATTTCTTGCGCCATTTCAAACAGTTGGAAATGATCAAACGGAAGAAGGCAACGATCCATCCAATGAAGACGATTGCTTGTGCAAAGCTGCACCCAAATTCTCCCACGGAGGCTCACAGACTTTGAGGCTGTCGAAAATCCGAAAATGCATGCATTATCTTGCGGTCTCCTATTGCTGGCCACGAGGAGATGAAGAACCAGAACATCCCGATGACATATTTCACATTTGGACTGCCAAAGAGCGCATGCGGAAAGCGCGAGCTC
The DNA here is from genome assembly GCA_003988905.1 of Hymenotorrendiella dingleyae. NCBI lineage: Eukaryota > Fungi > Ascomycota > Leotiomycetes > Helotiales > Helotiaceae > Hymenotorrendiella > Hymenotorrendiella dingleyae. Next base: position 6,857 of record QYAP01000668.1, read on the forward strand.
CCTCTCACGTCATAAGAAGGGCAATAGAGTATGCACTTCAGCACAATATCTCTTACATTTGGATCGATCAAGATTGTATCGAGCAAAGCGACCGTGATAGCAAGGTTGCTAGCATTCAGGCTTTGGACCTTGTCTACCGCCGCGCCGAGTTTTCGGTGGGCATCTTGGATTATACACTTGAGTCCCAAGCTCAAATTGATGCGCTAGTCGCTCTGGTCAATTTCCAGTCTACTCTGTTTCCTCATCAAACAAATCTGCCTCTAATAGATTGGGATTCAATCATCAGATTGCTAGAGAATCTGGCCGACAATGAATGGTTCACTCGGTCTTGGGTTCTTCAAGAACATGCTCTGGCAAAGGACATGAAAATTTTGGTCAAAGTTCCTCAAAAGTTCGACGTGCCAAAGGCACATTTTCACGCTGGCAAAAGCCAGATAGCATTATTTCCAGCGGGTTTCCGCCTTTGCTACATTGAAAAATATGCTGTTAGTCAAAGGCTGGAACAGGTTTCTTTAAACCGTCTCCAGGGAGCTATCGAGTCGATCAGCATTCAGACAGCATTTCAATCGCCAGGCGCCTTTGAGGACGAAAAGGTTTTTGGATTCAATGCTTCAGAAGCTCTGTGGTACTTACGACGACGCAAAAATAAAAGAGTTCAAGATCGCTTAACTATAGTTTCTAATCTGTGCGACTATTTCGTCCGGATTGATATACGCCAATTAAATATCGAGACTCACAGCTTCAGTGCTTGTCTTCTGACACTTGCGCTTTTAAACGGCGACACATCACTTCTGTTCTCCAAATTGAAGGAAACTGGGACTGCATTACTGTCGGATTCATGGCTTCCATCGATGTCGGTTCCATTAGATCGGGTTGGGGTCTGTGGAAGCGTCAATAATGATATTCGCTTTGCCGTGTCGGCTATTTCTGAGCTTGGGCTTTCTATCAAGGGGTACACTACCAATATCGATACTCGAGTTGAGATGAGAACGGTTCAGAGACTGTATCAAACATCATATGAGGAGCACAGACGGTCTCCTAATTCTGACAGACAGACGAGTGACAATCTTCGCCACGATTTAGATTTGAAGATTCTTATTCAAATTCGACTCACCCTGGAAAAGCTTAAATTTCACGGTTTAGCGACAATGGTGGGAGTTTGGATACAAGAGAATGACCGGAAGTCAGAACCTCAAGTTGTGAGACACGCTTTCAAACCACAGACGCTCGACTGGTTGATAGAAACAGTCATGGAGACTGGGTATCTTTGGTGTGGTTATTTCAACAACAAGATTTCCACAAATGGGCCATCGGCTATCTTTGACTGCTCTGATCTCCAAGTCGTCTTCACGCCCCATAGCGCAAGCTTTGAGGGCGCACCTGCGCCAGTACTTCTAGATCTCCCAATATCTTGGATTGTCAAGAAATCAGGGATCTCAGATGAAGTCGCTGAAACTATCAAAAACAAGCCAGAAGCTCGACAGCTTGAATGCATAAAGCAAGCCCGTGGTCTTTTTCAAATTGGTCTCGGCGACCCAGAGAGCTATATACTAGCGTGGTCCATGGATGATATCAGAACTATAGAATAATAGCGTGTTACAGTATATACAGTAGTATCTTTGACTTAATAATGGCCTTTCCATTCCTCCTCCCAGTAGTCTTGTATGGCCAATGATCCAAAAACCCCACGTTGGGTGAGTTCAATTTTCTACGTGGTGTTTACTGTACATGCCAAAGCGGACTCAGAGTCATCAATTTATTGATCTATCGCAGGATGCTTTATCCCATAGCTAGTAGTAGAATGTTAAAGTAGGCCATAAGGTGACTCTTTCTCATCATTTGCTGACTCCTTTATAATACCGGTTGGCATCTACGGCTTCAAAATCTAGTCAGCTTCCCCGCAGTGCAATTTAACACCCAACGTGGATATTTACCTCGAGTCTCAGCACCTGGAATATAGTAAAAGTGGCCACGACTCCCGAATTATCCCGTCTCTTGGTCCTTCTAGCCAATATCAATGGCTATTCGTCGATCTTCGTGCCTCAGGGGACCCTAGGCCTATACATTGTCGGTAAATAAGATTGCCTCCTAGCTAGATTATTGAACAACCTTAGCAAATCACATTCATGGTGATTTTCTGTACGCGAGTTGTTGGCTCACCGGCAACAAGCCAGGACAATTAATGACCGGGATGCCTCCCTCAGGCCTTGGCTGGTGTAAGCGAATTAGTCGTAAAAGTAAGTTGGTAGTTGACATATCTGAAGGGAAGTTTGCAGGGTAGCGATGTAGAAAGATCGAGTGATCGAGTAAGTAAGCCACCAGGGCGTGTAGGAAAGCAAAGATGCACCAAAAATTGAACGAACCCTAAGGAAACTTTCCAGTGGCAACCTCCCTCGCAAATTTCCTGTTCGGTACCTTTCAGCCGAACCTTGAAGCTGGCCTTCGGCTTCACACTTGACCGATTTCTCTTCCTTTCTTGCATGGGACTGAGGTTAAATCACAGAGATGGTCGTTCTCTTCTGAGCACCATTCCATGACTTAGCAGCAGCTTTGCTGAAGTGTACGAGCAGCCCAATTCTCTTGAACAAGTTAGAACTGTTAGGTTGATCTTTCACAGGCAATAAAATCAGCGCAATGGCCTCACTGTTCTTGCCACCCGAGTCCGCTTCGCCCAGCAACATCAAGTGGCAGGTCTCCAAAAACGATTCCCGCTTCAGATTATCCAAATACCAGCTCTCGGTTGGCCCCTGAGATATTGGTATCATTTGCCCTTCGATTTTAGCAGTTCCCCGTACCACCTGACCAAAAGGCACAGTTTCGTTCAGCGGCTCGGTAAAGCAGGAGATAAGCAGTGCTCCGGGTACCGTACGACGCGTTGCATAGCCGTATCTGAACTGGAAATAGACGGGGCCTTCAATGCTAGCCCAGGACCAGGAGGGAGCGCGGTATATATTCTCAGGTTGTTGTTTGTAATCTTTCAATAGCCTGGGGTCACCAGCCCCGAAGAAGGTGTCCCTGCGCCATGCCAGACCTTCGATGAACTGGCTCTTCCATAACCCGGCAAAGTACTGTTCGTCTTTCAAAGCTCTCTCCCATTTCGAAGCCAGGCCAGATATGGCAGGAAGTCGATCGCAGAGCTCCGAACTTTGTCGCTTCGAATAGTCTTCGACCAATAGTGTCCACACTTTGAACCTATAGAGGTCAAAATCTTTGTTGGGAAGTATTGCCCTTTTCCCTTTGCCTCTGCCCTTCGCCTGGCTAGGGTTATTTGTAATGTTGCGATCTTTCTCCAGCTGTGCTGACGTTTTTTTCTTCTCTGTTATCGCCTTCTTAGTTGTAGCTTGCTCTTTCTCTTCTATCTTCAAACGCTCAGTCATTTCCACCATTTGTTTCCCCTTTTGACTCTCCAGTACTCCGTCCGTAAAGATGTACCTTGGTAATCTGACAAAGGGTCGGTCTTGTTGTATGATGGGTCTAGTGCTAGTGCGATCAGATCCCCTAAATTTTACCGATTGACAGGACCACAGGATTTCTGTAGTTGTATAGAGCAATACTCGACGAGACAGGACAAATTATTGCATACACCATGCACGGGTTGACAATATCTCCTTCCTCAGATCAACTGTCTTCTGATACGAAACTTCCACGGAACCCAGTTCACCATTGGGACCAGGGCATTTATAGGGCAACTCAACGGTCACAGGGCGTTCTGGTGTAAGAAATCCTTGAGCGACAGAGGGGCAACTAATAGCGGCGATTGTAAGGGTTGAATTATGGTAGATGTCGCACATATTTCCCAAAGCTCTGGCTTTGGAATCATTGTCTTGGATAATACAGAAGGCATCAATCCACACGAAGCGGAATCCGAGTGCCCGTGTAGTCTCAATGGCATCAGCAATGGTCTGCGGCAGCTTGAAATTCAAGGATTTAAGATGGGAGTCCACGTTACTGTTCAATGTTTGTAAAGTACGTCCTCTGCCCCAGCAATAGGATAACGCGACGTACTCCGCACGTTTTCCTGAATCTGGTCTGTACAGCTTGACGTCTGGATTGGGTCCTGTTCCGACATCGATGACCAGTTCGGGAAGAACAGGTTTGTCAACATCATTGAATCCTTTGCATTTCACTGCGGGTGCAGATATTTCCTCGTAGACCGCTCGGCAATCGTCGTGGTCGTCGCGACATTCAGTGATCCACTTCTTTGCTTTGTCAACCTCTTCCTTGCCATTCAATCTAGCGCCAATCGGTCTTTGTTTGATGTATTTCCCGGCGGGGTTGTCTGAAAGTGTGTGTTAGCTAGTCACTAACGAGTCGTAAATGCAAGGAAAGTAGTACTCACCCTCTGCAGCGGCGACGGAAACTGTCAACCTGAACTCCATAGCGGACTCAAAATACAACGACTTGATATTTGCCGGATTTCCAAGCGTAGATTCTCCTATTTCAGCGTGAAGAAACATCATTGCCACTCTCCCACCATCAGCATTTGAATCTTGCAAGAGGAATATCCGGCAAAGTGGGCACCCATCCTCCGCCGCTTGTCTGAGGCTCCGTTGCGATGAATGGCCGAAGCCCTCTTCTGATGTGAGCGCTTCGAGAACTTTTGGATCAGCAAACAATGACAAGCAATCGCTACAGGTTTTTGGGGTTTTCACTGCCTTTTGAGCTTTGCTTTCGCATTCGTCGCAGACATCGGCATCTTCGAAGGTCGTGACTGCATCCCTTTTGCTACACCATCTACATAGTGGGGCCATCTTGGGTTGTCGTGCATGAAGATTCCTCGATCAGAGAATAGGGAAGGTTCTTTGAGCTGATTTTGTTCAGGTCTCGCGCATCATGGTAAGTAGGCAACAGCCATGCAGGCCGACTATTTTATACCTGAAAACGGCCCCCAAACGGCCCCCAAACGCCAAAAGTCTTGTAGCCGCACTTTACCTAGTCTAGGATTCCTCCCGCGCACTGTAGGTAAAGAGAAGATCGTCAGAGGCGCGATGCACGCGAATGAAGCGAGTAGAACTCTAGTATGGGTGAAGGAAAAAGATGCTTTGAAGAAGCAAGACCATGTGCTTGTGGCACGTGGATAAACGTGATCAAAGTGGGCGGTGGTGCTTCTGCATCTCCACAGTACGGTTATACAAATAACACAGAATGAAAGAAGAGTTTAAAGTAGAGTTGCTTCAACAAGGCAATTGAAATAGAGAGCGAATCAAGTAAAAAGGGTCGGCGGCACAGAGAGGTCGGGGCATCACCATACCGTGACACCGTGTTCCCAGTACGGTATGGAAACGGTCGCACGAAGTCTGCAAATGTAACGCCAGCAAGCCAAGATCACTTTCCGGAAGCCAGGATGTATTGAAAACTTTCAACTCCTTCCCATGGAAACGGTCAAATGACTTGGGAAAACGAGAACAAACAGAGAGTACAAGAGAAGAAAGCACTTTGCGAAATCACTTGACCCGCCTCAAATCCCCACGACATCACCATTTCTCCTTTCAGCCCTCAAAGATCTCTAAGTCCATGGAAATAGTATCGACCCCTCCAACTTCCTTCCAACTCCACCTCCACCATCACAGCGAATAACGCACAAACCCGATGACCAGGGCCCGAATCCTTCAGATTTTGCGAGTTGCAACAAAACCCATTTCCAACCCGTTTCTCTCATTCTCCTTCCAATTAGATCCATATATCCAGTGGTGTTGCAGTTGTTGCAGTTCGAAAAATCGCGGTTCGAGTCGTGATTCGAGGATGTAGTGGATTAGGTGATGGGATCGGGATGGTGTGCAGCTCGAAGCGAGGGTCAGGGGTATTTTTGGTCGGCTAATAATCCCGGATTGGGAAAGTGAGGAGGGGTATCGTGTGGAGGAATCAAGAGAGCGAAAGGACTGACTCGATTTTCGTTACATCAGGTGGGTTTGCTGACTAGGGAGGGGCGTGAGTAATCGGGCTGAATATCTTTGGGAGCGGGTATGTGTAATCACAAAAGAAGGAAATGGCGTTGCTGAAATGAACGACGAATCGACGATATATATCGCATTACCCGAGCTTGCTCTGGCTAGTAGCCACCCAAGTAGTAACGACTCAAGTACCCCTCTTCAAGATGGATGGAGAGGCTCTTGTATCTTGACGACCGTGTAGCTGATCTACAAGGCCAGTCCTCTGCCGATTGAACCACGATTCTCTCAGAAAGTCCAACACAATATGGTCAAAAAGGGAGAGGCTCGGGACGGCTGGCTTTGCAAATCCATGCACTCGCTTGTGTAGGTGTATTTTTCTTGTCGTCATGAGTCTTTCTTCCCAAACATTGACAGGGCATCCAAAGATCCTGTGACCTCTCATCGTGAATTTCATTCGAGCTCTAACTCGCGACGTGCAACAGAAGTGATGGACTGAGACTCTTGTCTCAAGTAATGATGATGCCTAGAGGAGACATCAGTTGTATGATCTTTTGAACCTTGTAGTCTACTTGCCGGTAGGTACCAGGACACGAAGGGGCATCTGAGCAGGAGCGATCATGTGACACATATCATCAACCTTGGGGTCATACATCAAGCGACTTTGATGCTTTGAAGCTTGCGTCGGAACTCTCCAAGGTAGTTGCTCCATCGTAACAAAATTGGGCTAAATTGTCCAAGTATCTTGGAATGAGTAAACTTCCAAAGTTCACGTCTGTGCGACGTCGGATTTTCTATCCAGGTCTCGTGACCTTCAACCCAGATTGGGACTAGGCTTTTCAGCCACACTTGGACCTCGGGAAATATTTCGCGACAACAGCAGAGGTTGTCTGCCATCCATCAACTTAAAGAATCGCATGCCACACCGTCTACTCAGCTGCCAAAACAATTCCCACAAATATTTATTCGTCTTTCTCGCAAATGGCCGATTTTTCTTTTCACTGCAACTTGCCTTGGCTCGCTGTGTACGCTCCAGCGCTGCCATTACGATGTCTCGACCGCAAAGAGAGATGGACTTGAAATTTACAGATTTCCGAGGATCAATGCACTTTCTTTTTGGTATAAATGTTGTTTTATTATTGATATTTGATTAAACTTTTCTTCCCAGCCGTCGACTGGAAAATTAATACGCATTTGTCCTCCATTCCCCACGGCATTGTGTAAAAGTCACCTAGTAAGTCCTGTGCCCCCCCTCCCCCCGGATATGAACAAGGAAATATTAACTCCAGTTTTTAGATTCTCGATCCTGCACAACCATCCACGACCACCGCTACTATGTCCTGCATCGTAAATCATGTCAAAAGAAACATCGTCCACGAAACCTCGAGAACTCCATTCCCTCCGCTTCGGATGAAGCATGATTCCACTTCGCAGACCATACCAAATCCGCTACCTCCACCATCACCTCTATTCATCAGAATCTGAGTCTAACTCCAACTCATCCGGGTTATGAACAACAATGGGGGCCTCCGCCTGGTTCGGAACTTCGCGAGACGCGAGGGATCTCTTTGGCAAAGGGAGAATGGTTCTCGGAGCCTGCGTGGCAGACAAAGGGGCTATAAGGTCTTCTGTAACACCCGCCAACATTAAAGCTTCAGATTTCTCCAGGGTAGCATCCTTAGCCGTAGTACCCAAGACAAAGTTTGGTGTTGCTAGACCTGTAGCAGGCTTATGAGGACAGTCACAGTCATCCAAGTGAATGCTAGGGGCTGTAGGAGCATCGTTTCCCGTCGCCGATGGAGCTGGCGCATCTTGCGCTGGAGTAGATTGGGCACCGGTGCTGACCTTGTTCGCAACTACTTGGACGTCTTTTATTGGTGAGTCGTCGAGGGACTTTGGGTCGCTTCCCGTGCAGTCGCTCGTGCCGTAGCCGCCGTAGTCGCCCTGGCCGTAGACGTCAACACTCGGTTCGGATCGGTTCTTAGTTCTACCTCTGGCTGGTTCAGATGTTGCCTCGATTGATACGCTCGTACTATTCGTCGGACTCTGTCGAGACTGACCAGCAACGTTGCGATCGACATATCCGGGGACCAATCTCGCATACTTACTACCGGCCAGTCCAACCGGTGGTTGACGACCACCAGCACCATCCTCCTTGGACCACTCTCCGCTTGCCATCTTCTCATTAACCTTGTCGACAAGAATGGCACTAACAGTCTCCTCTACTGACATGGGTGACTTTCGAGGTACAGCATTATCAGAAGCAGGGGTTTGGGGTACCGATCCAAGGTCACCATTTACTTCGTCAGCCCAAGATGAAGACGCGATACCTGCACCACTAAAGTTTGGAATGTCAACTTCCCGGGTCGAAAGAGCAGCAAGTCGCTTTCGTTGAATGATTTCGGACTGAAGCATTTCGCCGCCACGAGCTTCATTGTGCGCTACGTTGTCTCCCGTGTTGCGGGAGATTGGACGCATCTCAACGCCATCGAGGAATCCGCCCTTGGGGAAAAGTGGTTTTCTCAACTCAGCTTCGAGTAGAAGCTCTTCAATTGGTTTGGCGCATGGATCAGGCTCGAAGTTTACTTCCAAGCCAGCGTACTTACGCCAGTTCGTAAGAATCGCTTTGGTGCTTCCTGCAATGTCGACGTTGGAGAACTCTAGATGCAAAGTTCTTTCTGAGTCAAAGTAAATTTCGATGAGACCTTGAACACGATGAAAGTTTCCGAATCCAATATCTGTTTCAAGAACAGACAATGGCATGGTTGCTGGATAGTGTTTGACTGCTAAGCATCTGGAACCACTCAAAGATAAGGATTTCATCTGACCTTTGTGGACGGGATAGGTTGGTGTGTGCAAAAGCGTGACACCTGCGATTGTTCCCTCCTCACCAAACTTCAATGGATGCAAAGAAGTGAAAGAAACATACTCATCCGCAGCTGCCTCATGGATGAACTCGACAATGGCACTCATTGAGCCAGTAATAGCGCTCGAATCTGCCAGAATCACCGAAATGACCTCGCCGCCACGAACTCTCGCCAAGACCTCACGAAGCTCGACATCACGTGGTAAATTGCCAATGTGCACCGTTCGAAGATAATTGGTGTCATCCTGGTTTGGTTGGTATGTGATGCCGTGTCGGAAAATATCAGGAAAGTTCATGTCACCTCGCCCAGCGCCACGTCTATGAGCTTCAATGGCATTTTCGCGATCTTCGCCTGATTTCCAAAGGGTCATTGCGCCTGCACTTTCAACGGCAATGCTAGGCCCAAGGAATGTTCCATTGTGTCTTGCGAATTGGGAGAATTGACCATAAGCACGAGCGTTGTGATTGAACTTAAGGCCGTCCATATTTTCTTCCTGACGAACCTCATAGTTCTTACCACGGAAAGTTCCTTTCACGTCAAAGCCAGTCTGTAGTACAGTTGGAGCAGGAATGTTCATGAATCTGGCCATGGCTCTATCATTTTCGTCTCCTTTAAGCTGACCAAGTACGAAGCCATGACTCTTTGAGTCCTCGGACGGTAAGCTGTTGATAGGAGAGACGGTCTCATCCTTAGTCTCCTGTTGGTGATGTTGGGGAATGAAGGTTGATGGCCTAATGTGCGTTTGCTCTTCATTAAGCACATCTTCCAGTGACGCGATACCAACATCTGCATTTTTTTGCTTTCGTGTGGATGTCGTTGGCTCACTTGGGGCAACCAAGCCATCATTGTCGGCGTAGTAATGGGCTGAATCATTGTTGGCTGGTTGGTATGGGTATTGTGTTTGCCAGTGAAAGGCAGGGTCCTCGAATGAAACATGCTTTTCATCATGATCGATACCACCACCAAGAATTTCGTTCACCTGGACGATTCCTTCTGGCTGATTCTTGACCTGAGATCTCAAACTGCGATTTTCTCGTCGAAGAACATCGATTTCCATCTCCAACTTCATGACAGCCTTTCCACTCGGATGTCCATCATGAGCCTCGCTCTTACCTCTGACTGCATCATTATTTCCGACTGCTGAGATGGCGTTGGTTAGCAGGTTCGTGGATTGTGCAGCGGGAAAGGATGCTGATGTAAGTGCTCGCACTACCATTCCTAGACTACGAAGGGAGTCTTCGGATTCTTGGTTCTTGTGCTTGAGCTCATTCTCGAGAACTGCGACTTTGATGCGAAGCTGAATCATCTTCTCAAGTTCGTCTTCCTTGGCTTGACGTTCACCTTCAAATTGCTGTTGCTTATGGTGTTGAAGAGCCATTGTGGTTGTAGGTTGAACTTGCTGGTGCGCTTGCATTTGATGTTGTGGGGATGGTTGGTAAAAAGCTTGAGGTTGAGGATGAAGATGTGCTTGAAGAGGTGTGTGAGGATGAGGTTGTTCGGGCGGCATTGTAGAAGGCTTGCCTCCCATATCCTGGCCTTGATAGTCAAGGTTGTGCTGAGGGTAGGAGTTGAACTTGCTATGGAATGATGCGGTAAGAGGAGTATTGAAGTTGGAGTCGGTGTGTGTGTAGAGGTGTTGGAAGTCTTCAACCTCTTCGGCCCCTTCTTGTACCTCTTCAGGAGGTCCGTGCACTTGTCTTTCGCCGGCGCCTTCCTCTTTGATTTCTTCTGAACCACTTTCTGGGCTACTGAAATGGACCTTGAGGTCTTCAGTTGCTGTGGAATGGAAGTAGGGCGATTTGAGGATAGGCTTTCTTGAAAGTGAACAGCAGTTTGTGTTGATTCGGAGTGCTTGGGCGCGTGCTTTGCTGTCTTCACTCTTGAGTTGTGAAGATTCACCGAGTAGTTCTCGAGACTCTGTCTTCTCTGCTTTGCAGTTTTGTGCCTTTGCTGCTGAGTTGTCAAGATGATCTTCATCAGTAGCCAAGCAAGGAGAATCGAAGCTGCCTGCTTCTGCACTTGCGTTGCTCACCAGTCCATCGCGATCGAGCTCCTCTTGTAATTTGGAATGTGTTTCTACAATTCGAGCTGCCTTAGCACTTTCCTCCAATGCAAGCTGTTGCTCCTTCTCGATATTCTTATTTCGAATTCTCTCCAGGCCAGCTTGGTATTGACGAGAATTCATCCTCAAGCGCTCTTGCCGTGTAGGAGTAACTGGCGAAACCAAACCGCCGTCATCTACAAGTGTGTCTTGACTCTGGGAAAATTTAATCTGAGAAATTGTGTGCTTGAAAACTGTTTCCTTCATTTCTTGAGGTGGGCTTTCGCGGTACTTGTGTTTCATGGCACTTCTCAACTTTTGCGGTTGCTGGGGAGATTTTCTCGAGTTGAATTTCAAGAATGAGTGCTGTGGTCTGGGGAGAGATGCGGGTGGTGTTGGGAGAGAGAATGTGTTTGTTACTGGGTCTCTTTCTGCCTCGTCGTTTGCTTGCTCCACTGCCTGATCTCTTTCCAAAGCCTCACGAGCTGTAACCCATGCTTCTTCATCCATGGAGAGCCGTGAGTCTGAGTCTGAGGAGAGAGGGGAGGATTGAGTTCCCATTTTCTCACGGTATTTTGCTGGAGAAGGTTTCGGCATTGAGGCGTTTGATATTCGATCAACGAAATATGACGCCGAACGAACCGGACTTCCATCTGCGAGACTCGCAACGACGAATCTCTTCGATTCCTGAGGGGAATCTGCTTTTCTCTCGGCTCGCTGTCCCAAATTGGCGGATTTCTTCTTCAGCAAGCTCTGTTCCTTGAGCGATTCCGATCGTGGGATCGTGAATGTTGCCTCTGGAAGGTGAACGCTTGAGAATGGCGACATGGTGAAGTTTTGACGTGCGCTTTCGTCGCGATTTATAGCTGCTGCTTCTGTTGGTATTAGAGATATAGTCTGCATATTGAAGGGAAATGACTTACAATTCTCGAGTTCAATGAAGCAATTAAGCTTCACGATTCCCCAACTCGAGACTCTATCGCACGCTATTGAATCTTATTAAGAGGTAGATGTAAAGAAAGGACTTGAGCGAGTGTGTAGGTAAAATAAATGAACAGGTAGTGTGGTGTTGTCGTGGCTTTGATGCTTGAAGTTGTGACATTGAAAGCGAAGCCGAAGTCGTGATCATGAAATGCCATATCTGTTCCTTGAAAAGAGGGGGTTGGGGAGTCGGTTCTTCTTGCCTGTATCGGTGGGTTCCGGTGATAAGGAGGGGGTGTAGCGTGATTTTCTGGTGCTGTATTCACTTAAGTTGTGGTTGGGGTTTTCGGTTGTAGAAGGGGGTTTCGGTTATGGGATGTTTGAGAAAGGGGGGCGTTTGAAAGGGGGTTTGTGGTGAATGTGGAGTTTTGGGGATGTCATCTTAATGTTGGTTATTGGATGGGTTGTTGTTGTTGATGGGATAATGGGAATATAGGTTCTTTGAAGGGGGATTAGGGGATAAGAAAAACGGTGATAGTTTTACTTTTGGGAGGTGGGTTTTTTGGTGGTAGTTTGGGTTTTCAGTAGTAGTTTTTGGTTTTGGTTGAAGGGGGTTTATTCAGTTAGACTTTATTCACTAAAGGGGCGTGTTTGAAAGGGGTGGGGTTATCCACATTGCGCATATAAGGAAAGATAATCTCTCTTTGCATCGCATGTACCATCACGAGTTCGCATGCGATATCAAAGCCCTTTCTAGCTGTTCAACCGCAGATTTCTTGTATCGTTGAACGCGAGGGAACGAATTCGTCAAAATGCAAATGTGATCAGTGACGCAGAGAGAGAGTACATATTACCTGATGGTTTTCAATTTGTGTTGCATATACTGTAGTAACTTGAGAAGAATCGAGTAGCCTGTCTTGGGATTATGATTTCTCTTAGGATGAGAGGTAATTAGAGGATAGCAAATTATATCTCAACTCAGCTCTCTTTAATAGATCTCCGACTTCGCCCTTCACAAATCTACGAGTATTCGAGCCTCCGAAGCTAGACGCCTCAACGCCTCTCTAGGACCTGAACGATTCCGATCATACAATCTGAAGAACACGCAGGTCCGACCGCTAAGAGGGTGACTTGCCACCACAAGATAAGATGAAAAAAACAAAGTACGAAATGGGATTAAAATTATCTCTCATCTCATCCCACAAGTTCCATTGAGCTAAGATATCTAAGTGAATTAAGTGCAAAGAATGACTGTAAACTTACACTTTGCCTCTTGCACCAGGCTCTTTGAATCGCTCCCTTTTCGATGCTTTCCTCAAGTTCTTTCAAACCAAATCCTGCCATAGATCCTTTCCCCTTTCGTCCATGTATCCTATTTTCTCATTTCAGCTGAATTTACGCTTCTGTGAGGTGCCTCGACGGAAGACGAAGGTCCTTCTCGAAGTGGTTTAATCTTTCGTTGCGTCTTGCAAGGGAACATGCACGAAGAGAAGAAGAGTTCCTAAGCGAGCTCTACAGGTATATTCTATTTGGATCTACTAACGAACTAACCAATCCCTCACACGCCTCCATAGCTTTGAAGTTTGCTAATGGCAGGGAGGAGCTAAGTGTAGAAAGCGGATTGATGTTCGATTGATGGGCGGATGCAAAGTGGTGAAGAGTAAGAGCGGGCTCTGTCTTGGGAACTTGAATGAGCAGAGGTTTGTGAACCAGTTTTGAACTTTTGTGACATCAAGAGTGCCTCTTATTGATTTCTACCTTAGTAAGCTGGGTTGTTTTGGTGAATTGAGACGAAAAGAGGAGGCCTAGGAATAAGAGAAAGATTATCTCAACTTATCTCTCTCATTTAGAAGCGTAAGTAGTCAGGTTATTTGAGTAAATTAAAATCAAAACAAAAAACCAAGAAACGATAATAAAGTCACCTCTCATTTCATTACTTCCAATCCTACCTTATTTTGCTAGCTAACCACGAGGATTTCATATACCAATTAGGAGACCTTATACACATCATTTTTGATATCGGAAAATTTTTAGAAAATTCGACCCGATTTTTACACGGTTAGAAAGGCCTATCTTTTTTAATTATAAGAATTATAATTGAAAATATAAAGCTTTTAAATTTAGATAATAGTAATAATTCTAAAGTTATTAATATTTTTCTTTCTTTTTTTTAATTATTTAATCTAATTAAAAAGTTATAAAATATAATTAATAAATAATTAAATAGAATTAATAAAGTTTTTCTTCTATTTAAAAGTATTATTAAATCTATTAATAATTATTTAGAATTTATAAAGAATAATTTATTATTTTTATTATTATTTATTATTAGATTTTTATATAAAGATTTAAATAATATAAATAATTTTTATTTTTAGAAATTTTTAAATAATATTTTTATAAAACTTTTTAATTATTTTATATAAATTCTAAAAATACTAAAAATATAAGAACAATTATTTAATTATATTTTATAAATTATATAAATTAAAAATTTTATAAATGCTCGGATTATTAAATAATAATAATAATTATTATTATTAATTTTAATAGAAATTTCTTATTTATTTAAAACCTTTTATTTAAATATTTTTATAAAATTAAAAATAGATAATAAGAGTTTTATTAAATTTCTAAATAATTATTTAATCAAATAATATTTAATTTATATAATTGTCACAGGCTAGGAGGGTGAGTAGCTTTACCACTAGACCAACAGTGAACTGCCCAAAAAGGGACTATTATTGGATGGAAGTCCAATATGCGTCCAATATGCTACTCGACTACTTAAGGGTCACAGATCTGGACCTGTAACAATAATTAAAACTTTATTTTAAGAATTTAAATTTATAAAAGAATTATTAGATTTATTTATTAATATATAAAAAATAGGATTCGATTTTATTCTTTTATCTATTTTTATAAATATAAGAATAGAAATTATTATAAATTTAAATAAAATTACTTTTATAATTATAAATAAATATATAATAAAAGAGATTATTAATTAATTCTTTTATAAAACTAATAATATTTTAAGATTTTTAAAATAATATATATATAACTTATAAATAAAAATAAGTTTATTTATTAGAAAATTAAAATTAAAAAGAAATACATTTTTAAAGAAATATAATTTAAGATTTATTATATTCTAATTAGAATAATTATAATCTAATCTTTTATTAAAAACTAATATATTTTAATTATTATTTAAATAGTTTATTTCTTTAAAAATATTTTTATAATTAATATTTCGATATATTTAAATTATTTCAGTAAAAATAGAATTTCTTTTATTTTTTTTAAAAAAATATTATTATTTTATAATATAATAAATATTTCTATTTTTATAATTCTTATTTTTATTTCGAATCTCTTATTTATAGATTTTATAGATTTAAGAATTATATAAAAATTATTTATTTATATTATAATAATTTTTCCCCGAAATATAAATATAATATTAAATATATATATTACTTAGACCTATATATAATCAATTTTATAAATTACTTTTTTTATTTAAATATAAATTAATATTTAATAAAAGAATAAAAATATAAAATTAAATAAATAATAAATAAAAAAAGATTTTAAATAAATAAAGAATTAAAATATCTTATTATAATATATTTTAGAATCTTTAAAAAATTAATTAATAATAATTAAAATTTATATAATATTATGAAATAAATTAAATAAGAAAAGATTAAAAAATATTTTAATTCTATTACAGAAAATTAAAAGAAATTATATATTTAAATAAAAAAGGATAATAAAAAAGATATTATTGGAAATGTGCGCAGTATCACGTACGGTCTGATACTTCAACTAGGGTGAACGCCCACGAGTGCGAGTCGTAGTGTTGTGATTCTCTCGAGTT
>QYAP01000669.1:0-71589 GCA_003988905.1 Hymenotorrendiella dingleyae
GGTGGTTAAGAAAACGCGTGTCGAAGTCAAGAGGGTGAAATGTGGGGGAAACTGGCCGACTCGGTGATATGGCCGACTCGCTGATAAACCACGTTAAACAGAAACTTTTTAAGCGATCTTAGATATTTACGTTTTCAAGTATATACCTAGGTTCTTTAATATGAAGTCTACGGTAGTCTACTTTCAACTCGCTTGCTTCCCCTCCCCCTTATGCTCTTCAATAAATAAAAACCAAGATCTCCTCGTAACCGTCCACCCCACCTTCCCCATCCGTCCCCCCATCCAACGGCTCACAACCTCCATTCAACACCGCAATCCATATAGAGTTTCCAATCCTCCCATCCATCCATTCCCCTATTTCCCACAAAGTCACGCATCGGACATCGGACAATAATTTTAATATGTGGCATCCCTCTCCCTTCCCCGCCAAAGTAAATCAAATAATTCAACCCCCCCCTGAACTCTAACCAAGAAAATCCTCCGACCGACGAGGAGATGCAAACCAAGGAGGAGAGATTCAAACCAAGGAGGGTTACTTCCAAGGATACTCTACCCCTTCTCACCGACCACCATTGTACTCGTAGCAAATCAAATGCCCTCGCCAACCCCACATGAAAGGGGGGGGTTAACGCGTCCACCCTCTCTCTCAGCCCTGTCTGCCCTGCCCTGTTTAACAGTCGTCATACCTTGGAATTTCACCCTCCCCTCAAGCTCTCCATCCCAGTCCTCCCGGCATCTAAACTGGAATTCGTCCCCATTCGTAAGAGACGCCCGCCCTTTCGAGTACCACACCAAAAACCACAAACTAAAAACATCCCGTACTTCCTACCTAACCCACAAGCTACCAAACAGCCCATCTGTTCGGAATCGCAAAAGGGCTTCAAGGGCGAGTTCCATTATTTTCTCCATCGCGAGATAAGTCGCAGGGCACGGTGTGTGGAGACCTGTCCTCTCCAGATATTCCATGGGCAGCGAGCGGTAAGATTGATTCCATGGATACTCGGTAGCCTGCCAGGTTTTTTCTGGGTACCTGCATTTAGAAATAACTAGGGATGCACAGCGCACAGTACGACAGCCTTGCTTGATATACGTGTTAGTCAGAAGGGCTTAGGTGAGGTGAAGCAACCCGAAGGCTTGTAGGTAACTTGTTGGCCCCTGAGGCTAGTTTCTGTTGACTTTTATTGTTGACCTTTTTTGTTTACGTATACATGATCTTGAAATTCAGTTGTACCTAAATGAGACAACTATCAAAGCAGGCAAAAAGGGATATCATAGTCCAGATCCATGTCCAAAACGCCGGCTTAAACTAGCTGCGACAGACACGCTGCAACAGATAAACAAGTACGACTTCCAAACTAGTGGATAAGTTCAACAACGGCTTTAAAATTTCAGAATATGAGCGTACGTTTATAAGGGACCCTGTTGCTGGGACCTGCTATTTCGGTTGAGAACCTCCCCCGCCTTGAGCAATGCACTCACGGGATCTAAGTTGTTGTTATCATCCGTTGAATTTGAATAAGCGTATTCGTGGGCCCTTGGATCTGGGCGTTCGGCGCCAGATAGGTGGTGTGATGTAGAGGAAGAATAGCCACGAATTGGGGCCATAGCCACTGATCCGGGGTACTCCATAGATGTTGGGATAGCTGGTCAATCTTGTCAGTTGATTTTCCTGAAAGAACAGCCCTTGGCCATGTTTCACGAGTTAGTAAAGACCAGGTACAACTTACCGCTGGAAGATTGTTGAGGCATATGTAATGTCGTTTGAGGAGATAGTGAAGGTGGTCGGAGGCTGGGGAGTGGCCCATCCATTGGGCCAGCTGATTTTTGAGGGAAAATTGAAGGAAGCGGCAGGGCGCGATCTAGAGGATTATCGAGGGGGGTGCGTGGAGTGTAGAAGGCAGAGGAGGCGGTACTCCCTGAGGAGGTTGAGGATCGGCCGGTGGACTCTGAAGTCAGAAGAGGTGGTGGATGGGTGTGGCCCGTGCGAAAGGCGTGCTGAAGCGACCCAGGTGCATTCAGAGCATCTGCGGTCAGAGGTGCACTTGGAAAGCTCAACCGTCGGTCATAGACGCTGCCAAGCCTGGGAAGCTTTTGAGGCGCGCCCTCATCGCGTGCTGGGTCGTCTCGCCAAGGAAGTCCTTGTTGCTGAGCGCCGCTGAAAATGGATTCTCGATAACCTGGCAACACGGTCGGCGGCGTGATATTGGGAGATCCTTGGCCTTGCGGACCATTATGTGCCATACCACCAGCGGGAGACTGCGCAGCATTGCCATCGCCAGCAACCCACGGGCTGTGGCCAGACGTAGGCGCTTCCAAGGGAGTTCTCCCTAGGGGAGTTTCCATACTGCCAGTACTGTTGCTACTCGCCGTACCACTACTAACATACGATTCCAATTTTGGTCGTTTGGCAACCTCGAGATCTACTTCTCAAGTCAGGAACTGGACCAGGGAATCGTCTTGGTCAAGTGACCGGATTTTCACGTACCTTGTTGTTGATTAGCTTGTCGAGCCTTGAAATCGGTCAGATATTGCGAGTAATCCCGATAACTGCCCGTCTTTTTATATTCCAAAAGTTCGCTATTGTATCTCTCTTTGGCCGAAAAGGCTTGCTGTTCGTACGGTTCTTTCTCCACCGGGGAGAGATTTTGCCAGTTTTCACCCACAAGCTTCGCTATCTCCGTAAATGATAGGTTTCTACCCTTGAGATCTTCCCGCATTTTATTCGAGAAAATAACATAGGCCG
Organism: Hymenotorrendiella dingleyae; assembly: GCA_003988905.1. Classification (NCBI taxonomy): domain Eukaryota; kingdom Fungi; phylum Ascomycota; class Leotiomycetes; order Helotiales; family Helotiaceae; genus Hymenotorrendiella; species Hymenotorrendiella dingleyae. Next base: position 2,744 of record QYAP01000669.1, read on the forward strand.
AGGGAGGTCTTTCTGGCGCGTTTTCATCAGGCTTTGGGTGCCGCCGATATTTTCGCTTGGCCCCATGAGCGGCTCCATTTGTATCCTTGGGCTCTAGTTTCACTCCCGCTGGTTTCGTATCCTCGACATGTCTATCATCGTTAGGCGTATGGCGAGGAGAAGCAAGAGCTCTATCTGAAGATAAGCCTCTCGAATTGGCTATCTTTCGCTGAAGTTTCCTTCTATGGCCAAGTTTGACCCCAAGCGCATCAAAGTCAGACTCGGTAATGTCAAGAATGGTATCCCAAGTGTCGAACCCTTGCTCAATGAAGTCGTTAAGATAGGATGAGATCCCAAGCTCAGCGAATATTTCTCCCAATTCAGTCATACAGCTGGTTGCGTCTGGAAAGCGTCCAGGACTTGACAGCTCGAATCGAGTCTTCCGAAGAGTCGCGAGTGCCAACGAACTCTCATGTATAATAAGCATCCGTTTCGCGTACCTCGCCCACCAGTGTCAATACCTAGTAATAAATCGGAGGGGTGCTTGAGCAGGAAGTCGGTATTTGGTTTTCGTGTAGCACTTCTATGGAAAGCGTTGAATTCTGCGAATCTGGGGATATGTGCGTGGTCCTTTTATACATACAGAGTCGTAGTGAGTACCCAGCCATACAACCGTTGTCTGCTGCCCATGCAGAAGAAATTCAGACGAGGACTGAAGCGAGGATAACAGAAGGTCGAGGAAGGCGAGTAGAGCGGAATGGAAAGCAAATGGCGTAGAACAATATCGGTCGTACGAGTTATAGAAGAGCAGGCGGGGAGGCTCTTGAATGGTTAGCTAGTGCGCTTGAGAATACAGCATGCAGTTTCCATTCAATTGTGTACCAAGTGCGGTCGGTCTGCGGAGAGGGCCGGGAGATCTACCTCGAGTGTCGCGCAACAATGTTTTCCACAGCGTATCCAACAGAGTTCTATGCACGCGAGGGCTGTGAAGGGCGTTGATAAGCTGTGCGATCAGCAGAGAACAGTCAAGTTCTCCAACAGGTACGCAGAGAAGCTCGAGCATGCGTCGAGGAGTTGCGCAGCGACTGGGCTCTACTGGGCACGATTCGTCGACAGTGCAGCAGCAGCGGGCCAGCTGGTAGGACCAGGAAGCGGTATCGAGGGGATCGTGACGACTGGCATAGAAGCAGGAAAGAAGAATGGAAAGGCGATCGTATGCTTGCCTGTATGTGTACGTCTAAAGGAGAATTACGAAAAAAGAGAATGCAGTATGGGGCGTTGAGACGGATGTGATGTAGTCTCGCAGCGCGGAAGGGGAGAGAGAGTGTGACAGCGAAAGCAACGCAACGAATGCCTGGCTTCGTGGAAAGCTTGGACGCTTTCGACCTGGGTTTTGACTCGGGGACTTGACTGGGCGGGCGGCGGCATCGAAGATGGCCCTTCGACCCTTCGGAGCACGCAGAAAACAGAATGGGAATTGCTGGACGGGGGGAGGCCAGGGGAGGGGGTTGCAGCGAATAGGCGAATCGGCGGGCGAGGGCGGAGGGGGGCGGAAGACGGTCAACGGGCGTGTGATAGGCTCGTCGACGGCCTGATCCTGAACCTGAACCATCTTCCCAGCTTCCACCGCACACCCTCGACTCCTCGCGCCAACCTCAGCTCAACCCCGGGCCAGGAAGTGGAGGGAGGGAAGGGGAAGGGGAAGTGGCAGTGGCAGCAGGGACCCCCGAGGCACGCCGACCGTGGCAGACGCTCGCAGAACAGAAATTTCACGATGCTGCGTGGAATCTCGATGGGCAGAAAGGCCGACAGCTTCACGCGAGTCCCCAACGAGCCCCGTCGGAGACCACACCACCACACCCAGCCTATGAGCGACCGCTAACCCACAGAAAGCACCAAACCACTGTGGCTAACGGGTTACTGCAAACCGAGAATCGATGGACTCATGCTCATGGAGGCCGGGATGGGATGATCTGGAAACGAAAGCACTCTCGAGGCACTACTCGACGACTCGACGGAAGAAAAATCCGACTCCAAGCGGATCGTTACCGGCTTCTTATATTTCCAGGAACACCACCGTGACCATCGTGGCGGCATGCCTATGGCAGAATGGCATCTGCGAGAATCCGGTTGCCCACCTGGAGAAAGGCATGCCATTCTGCACCCATAGGCAACGCTGTTGGCTTGTCCTCCCTTCCGCCCTCCCTTCCATTCGACCTTGCACCCTGACCATCTGCACCAGAACAGAGCCGCAGGTCTCACAGCATCAATGAACCCTGTGTGGCGAGTGCATCTTGAGTGCATCTTGAGTGAAGCTGTCTGGTGATGGTCTTAATTGGCAGGACCAAACCTCCGCCCCTATGACGACCAGAGGCCCAAACCTCTTGCCGTGCTACCATGCAGAGGCTTGATGCAAAGGCTTGCATCCCAAGAGGTGCTCTGCAATAAGATGCCGGTACAGTAGGAGATGGCTCCGAAGGCAATCAGGACTTACTTACCTACGCAGTCCTAGCATCCGAGCATATACTCGAGTGCCCTGCGTACCGGTGGAATGTCACGTGCATGTCCCGCTGGATGATACCTCGACTGGCTGCAGCTAAGTGGCGTTCTCGGGCCAGGACAGGCGTGACAGCAAAGTGGAATGGGAAAAGATCAAAATCTATGCGAATCTGACTTTTCGCTCCTTTGGATAGATGCGGACCTTGGACGCCGCCTGCGCCAACGGCATGGCAAAGACCATTACCCATTCCCATCCCCATCAGCCCGAATCGCCATTGGACCATTACGCAAACGAGACGCAAACCCTGTGCCGTCAGCCTTGCACAGCATTGCCAGCAGCGACATCACCAGATCAGCAGGGCTAGAGCATCCCATTTGCACTCTATCAATTGGACATTGCGATGCTGATCTGTGACGCGAAAGTTGGCTGATCTGCCACTCTGCCCCGCGCTCACTGCATGGCCGTTCACGTGCTTTCTGCGAACGAGGGGCCACCGCAAGTCGGATATCCCGCTAGTCGAGATTCCAGAAAGGCTGAGTTCAGTGAGCTGCCAAAGGGCGAGTCATGGGGAGAGTGCCATTATAATTCTAGCGGCGGCAGTAAGTGACGGGACGGAGTAAACCCGTCCGACGGTAGAGGCGATATTAATACTGTAGTGAGTTTGAGTAGAGAGCTGGTGGAGTTGAGGTCAGTGAGCTTGAGAGTGCTAACTACCTACCTACCCGGAGAACTGGAGCTGACCTGCGTGCGGCTGTAAGGCTGCGATGAAGATACACGTTGGGGCTTTTATAACGAGTCAAAATCGCCTTGAAATTCCGGGCTGGAAAGCAAAAGGTGCAAGTCGTCTTGAATGCCAAGGTCTCTTCTAATACTTAGGCGGGGTAGGCGCGGCTATCGTCTGCTTGTCTGTCAAACACCTATGATCTCCATGATATTGGCTTTCATGGGCCAGCCCCCAAACCCCCGTGCCTCGCTTGCTCGAGAAGTGAGATGGCATTTTATGTGAAACGTAAAAGAATTCAGTGAGCTGTAGGCATTATGTGAAGATATATTGTAGTGCATATGCTCGGCCTCCACGGCAGTGGCCTCCGGAGGACCATCGGAGCGTCAATATTCCACGTCTTTCCAAGGTGACAAGCAAAACCTCTATTTAACCGCGCTTGAGCTTAAAATAGTGGGGACATAACCTTATGGTGGGAGGGTGGGTGGTACAGTACTGTACAGTACGCCGGAACTTCTACCTCCTTTCAAGCTCTTGCCAACCTTCGGTCACACCGACTCACACGCAGCCAACCCCACGCATCGCAACCTCGCCCACCACAAGAACAACTTTCTGAGTCCTCGCCGCCGCTATCTCGATCCCACTCTCGTCGTCTCACATCTCTCCTCACACCTCTACGCCGCGGTTGAGTCTGCGTGACTGCGCCCTGTCCCGGGGTGTCTGAAGCACAACTGCCTTCGAGATGGCCTCTTCGAACGTCCATGCGGATACGGATGCGGACAAGGAGATGAATGATGCTGATTTGGCAAAGGTATGTCCGTATGTCGCGATCATGCTCTGAATTATTTCTCCCCTTCTGCTTCTTCTCGCGCTCGTCCTCAACGGCAGAACAAGTCTCGTCGGCGAAACGGCAGCTTTTACCCGCACCGCAGTCCATTCTGCGGCAAGAGTTTGCTGTAGTTTTGGGTGGCAGTTCCTGCTGCTGCTGCTGCTGCATTAATAGAACGCGGACTGGACTCGACCGGGCACACTGGGCGAGCCTAGACCTGTTGCTACGAAATGCAACAAAGTCCTCAACATGCGATTGGGGAGCAAGGATCGGTCGCATCATCTCGAAACTGTCGAGACGGTCTGGACTTCCCCCCCCTTTTTTAAAGGTTGTGGGGTACGGCTCGGCCAGACCGCTCGCCTCCCGTCATGGCATTTCTGTCAGCACATCGAATTTCCAACTCTCATCAGCATGTTTATTGACGTTTGACATTTCCTGGGTAGTGCTAACGCTACATAGGCCTGGGCCGATCTATTGAAGTATGTGCTGCTATCTTCAACAATGCATCCTTCAGAAGGATTCATAGATGCATCCAGATTTTGTCTATTCCTGTGATTCGCAAACCCCACGTTGGTGTATCTCCGTGGACTATGAAGTCTGTTCAGACGGTCGAACTCAATTGTGGCTTTCGCCTATTCTATTCTTTTTCAGTCACGCGTCGATGAGTTGACTTGGGCTATTCAAGTGTCTAGTACCCCTTTCCCCCATTAGTTCGTTCCTGCTTCAGCCAGCGTCAGTTTCCCCTTGGTCGGTTCAATCAGCTGACGAATAATCTCACCTCTACCAGAGGTGAAAAGACGGCCGAGGCTCTAGAATCCAATCTCACAAGTCTTGAAAAGAAGATCGACGATCTGCTCGCGAGCTTCGAGGACTCGGAAAAGTCCAAAGTTGAAGAGGCCAATTCCAAGCAAGCCATCCAATCAAAAAGCAAATCCAAGACGGAAGATGGCAACTCCGAACAAGCCAGTTCGTCCGAAGGCAAGAGCACCGACACGGCGAATGGAAATCCTTGAAAGCACTTGGGCTGGATGAAGTGACCATGGTCTGAGAGCCATGGAGGGCTAGAGAGAATGGACTTGCGGAGTTTTGGCGTCGGTTCTAGAATTTGGTATTAATTCGTCTTTGCCGCTGAAGCGCGATGCAGAAGTTCATTTTGATCGGTTGTCCGTGAACCTTGGATTGCTACATGGATGGTAGCGACAAGTCAATAGAGTTGCAACAGAAAAACAGTTTAAACAGTTTAGTCGATCACTACAAGTAAATCTACTCACTTATTTGTATGAAAGGCTTAGGCCCAAATCTCACTTTCGCTCAGTTCTCCCTATGCCCCCCCCCCCTCTCTCTCACACACATATTCCTAGCAGATCTTTACATAACCACTTTCAAGTTCAGAACACCATCATTGCCATGTTACCTTTTTNNNNAGCAGATCTTTACATAACCACTTTCAAGTTCAGAACACCATCATTGCCATGTTACCTTTTTCATTTTTCGCTACTCTAGCTCCCACCTTCTCCCYCCCCCTCTCTCTATCTCTCCCTCTCTCATATTCCTAGCAGATCTTTACACAACCCCTTTCAAGTTCAGAACCCTATCATTACCATATTACCTTTTTTTCATTTTTCGCTACTGTAACTCCCACTTTCTCCCTCTCTCTCCACGAATTACTCGCTACAGTAGACTCATTCCTTGCTGGTCTGGATGACTGGATTAGTAGTGTAGTTTTTGCGTGAGGTGAGGTGAAATCATAGTAGGAAGAAGAATTGGTTTGGAACTCTTGTGTTAGATCGTTGCAGAGAATAGAGGGAGGGGGGTGAGAGAGTATGGGATTGTGGGATGGTAGCGGATGGTGGGGGAGGGGTATGAGAGGATGGAATGTTTGAGAGGTTGGAATATTAGGGGCGGAGGTAAGTTGGTTGGGGGAAAGGAAGGAAATAATGGGATAAATAGGTAGGTTTGGGAAGGAGTGTTTGGATTGTGGGATTTGGATTGTGGATGGGAGGTGGGGGTAGGGGGGATGGGGGGAAAGGGAAGGGGAAAGGGGAAGGGGATGTTGGTTGGGATGGTAGAGAATTAGTTTTTGTGAGTTGGGAAAATGGGAGAATGGAAATGGGTATTAGGATGAGTTGGTGAGTAGAGGGAATAGCAACTGTTTAAACAGAGAAGTTTTTTCGTGAATGATTTCTGGTCCATCACAACTAACTTACCCTGCTCATCCTAGGAAAAGGGAAATCGCAGGGTAACTTAGTTGTGATAGACCAGAAATCATTCGCGAGAATAGAAGTGTGCATCAGGATGTGGTAAGTGAGTTGACTGTAATGCAGAGGTAGAATAGTAAGTGTTTAAACAGCGAAATTTTGAGAAGGGGGGGGCTTATTCGCGATAGCTTACCCTGCGATCTACATGGGAATGGGGAATCGCAGGGTAAGTTAATTGTGAGAGACCGGAAATCAGTCTTGGTGATTGGAAATGTATAAGGTGGGGCGAGCGAGTAGACCGGTAATATGAACGTAGAATGGCAAGTATCCAAATAGAGAAAGTTTAAGAAATAGATGGGAGGGGAAAGGGAGGGCTTATTCACGGTAGGTTACCCTGTCAAAATAAATTCTCGACATAGCAGGGTAAGTTAGTTGTGGTAGTGCATAACTTTTATGAGAATGGAAGTGTATATAAGAATGAAGATGGTGAGTAGGGCAATATTATAGTAGTGATGATGCAAGTTAAGTGTTTGAAAGAGAAATAAGGAAATCAGCCAAAAAATTAATTTCATCTTATACTCAGCCGGTTACCCTGTCAAACCAAAAAAAAAAACAGTTCACAGGGTAACCTAGTTGTGCAAACAATCCCGTGGTCTAATTTCTTCCCGTGGTCTAATTTCTCCCCGTTCTCTATGGGATTTCGATTAATGAGTTGAGCATACAGCAACAAAATCGAAGAAGCAGTAAAAGTCGATGTGAAAACTAATCAGGATTGACGGGACTTGAAAGATGCTGCGTGCTGTGTGGTTTTCTTGGCCAGTGTGTAAACCTTGACGCTGCATAGAACATAGCAGCCTACAAGAACAAAAATATAGTAGCAACGCATTTGGAGGATTCGAAATTGTTACAGAAAAGTGGGCAAATTTGTTCATTATTTTGTGCGCCTAAAATACATGAACCGCCAAACGGTGGCTACAACCATCTCATGTTCCAAATCCTGGGCATGAAAAAACGCAAAAAATGCAGGGACCAAGTTCAATTATCAACTAACACCTCCCTCGAATAACCTCAACCATATCGTTAGCACTTTCTCATTTATGAGGTGCTTCTTGTGGAGCGCTTGTTAACCTCAGCCTTGGCGGCATCAGTTCCGGAAGCAACTGCCTCAACAACCTTGTCCTTGGCGTCAACAGCGGTTTTCTTTGCGTCTGCGGCAGCCTTCTTGACTGCTGGTGGTGGGGTAGAACCTCCAGCGGAAACAAGACCGACAATAATAGCCAAGATGGTAACGAGAACAGCTGCGATTCCACCAGCGGCCTCTGGAACAAACTTGATGGCCTGGATGGGGTCGTTTTGTGCGATGGTGAAGAACAAGTCAAGCTTCTCCTTGACGTAGGTAACTGGGTCATCAAGGAAGACGAGGTCAGATGGGGACTTGATTGGCTTGTCCTCGACCTTGTTCTCCTCAAGTTCGACAAGTTGCTCGATGGGGTGCTTCTCGAAGAAACTCTCCTCAGCAAGCTTGGCGGCATCCTCAACAGAGTGTCCGATATAGATGTTGTCAAAGAGGATGCCCTTGTCCATAGTCCAGAGCTCGAAGCCGACGGCACCCATTGGCTCAAGGTTGGCAGGGGTCTTGTCCTCGTAGTAATCAGGGTTGGCAATCTTTCTTGGTGCCCAAACACCCTTGTATTCTGGGTTGTCAATCATTGGAGCGGTCCATTTGCCCTTGTATGCCTAGTTGCTGTTAGTAAACTTCTCAAGGTGCAAAAGTGATGTTTGAGACTTACTGGGTTCTTGATCTTTGGCTTCTCCCACTTTCCGCAGCCAGAGATACCTTCGCAAGCAGGGTTTGGAATAGTTGGGGCGACCCAATCACCATCTTCCTCCTCGTTCCACTCCTCGGGCATTTGGACATCAGGGTTGGCGACGGTCAAGGGGTAATCCTCTTGCCAATCCTCTGGCTTCTCAGCGGCCTCATCAACAATCTCGAATGGTGCCTCCTCGTCCCAATCTATGAAGGTTAGCTTTCGAATCCAAAATACGCTGGATTGTTTCGAGGGTCTTACCTTCAGGCTTCTTGGCCTCAGGGTCGGCGATCCGGGCAGAGTCAACCCAAGTGTCTGGTTTGGAGTCCTTGGGGTCATCAATCTCCTTGGGAGGGTTGAATGCAGGGGTGAAATCCTCGAGGAGATTAGCCTCCTTGACTTGCTCACCGTTCAACTTGACGATGACGGTGTTGTTCTGGTGAATGATCAAGGTGTACAACTCAGTAGTCTTGATGATTCTGGCAGCTGGTGGAGAGTTCAAGTGCTTCTCCTCATACTCCTTGGTCTTTGGATTCTTGTGGTTGATGATAACGTGCACCTTATTTGAAGATCCACACTTGTCCGGGCCAAACATGACCACGTAAGGGGATGCGTTGCTGAATTCTTCCTGGTGAAGCTTCTTGGTGTCTCTCAACCTAGGGGTTTGGTTAGCACCATATCCTGCCACCATGAAAACATGGTGAATACTTACAATTTCAAGTAAGCTCCTCCACAGCTTATGCCATCCTGGAGTTTGACCTCGTACTGGACAACCAAATCTTTGCCCTTATTGTCGATCTTCTTGGGGAACTTGGCGGAGATGGCATGATGAGCTGCAACATCCTTCATGACCAATCCCTTGTCACCCTCCATGCCCTTGTAGATGTAAGGCTCCTCTACAGCCCAGTTTCCGACGTAGGCCCACTCCTCCTCGGAACCCTTGGTATCCTTCTTTGCGTGGGATGGTTTCCATCGGGTCTCCCAGTCATCGGTGAATTGTTCGACGAAATCGCCTTTGATGGTTGTGGGCTAGAGTAGAAAAGATTAGTAATTGTTCAATTGAAGAAAGAGCTTGGCTGAGATATTTGGTAGAAGGTCCGCCAACTTGGGACTTTCTCGCAGATGTTGAAAGCACTTACAGTGAAGGTAGGAAGTTCAATGGCGGTAGATGTAGAGGATGCAGAAGTAGCATCGCTGGCAACACTTGATGAACTGGTGTCGTCTCCACGCACAGTTCCGGCCAGCAAAGCTGCCGCAGGGAGGATAGCTTGGAAACGCATCGCGACTAATGAGCGACGTGCCTAACGGTTAAGTGAAGGGAATGTCGGAGCTAGCAAGTCGAATGTTCCAGGCAACTTTCGACAATGTGATGCTTCCAGAGCGCAAGAAAATGTGGGAGATGAGGAAGCAATCGGGATTCTCTGGAAGTCGAAGACTTAAGTATTGTAAGTGGAGCTTTGGAGCTTGAGGACACAGTGGTCAGGTCGACCTCCATCTCCGCATGGTCCGAGCTTGTAGGATAAAGCGGCCCGAGGCTCGAAGTCCCTGCACCCGACTATTGACCCCAGGATGACATTCATGACATCCAGTGACAAAGTAGTTCGTTCACAGTTGCCGTAAATTGGGATGATTGTTCACAATGTCTTGAAAGTGTCTGGCACAATAAGGGACCTTTATATCCAGAAATTATATGCTGTGAAGTGACGATTTTGTCAATTGTACGGTGCTGATTCCTTCCCCAGCACGAGCCAATGCTATAGAATCTGCTCCTATTCGATCGTCCTGTGTTTTATGAGCATTAACTATTTTAAAAAGTGGCCACGTTTGAGAGGCAAGGCCAGCTGCCATTCTTTACTTGGAATCTCTTCAACACAGTTGCACCTCAGGGACCCTTGCTCTCAAAGTGGTCTACTAGAAACTTCTCAATTAATGCATTGGGTGCTATTCCATGGTTGTATCAGCTAAGACCACATTAGGCCACATCATCAATACCAGACCGGAGGTCCAGAAAGCTGAAAGGCATCCTCTCATACAGATCAATTGCATTCAAGACAAGAAAGGGAATTCGGTTATTTTTCAAGAATCTCCTTTTCAATTTGCAGCAGTTATCCAAGAACCTACTTTCTCTGTCGCGACTCCGTACCTATGCATTCCAGTGATTTAGACAGGTTGTTATTAGGGACCGATGGTATCTACTCAAAGTTGTCCAAAAGGGAAAAGCACCTTACAATCACAGCCTTTGATCAAAGTCACAATAGTGAATGGATGGACGAATGGAAGCAACAGAGTGACTTCAGATCATCACATGGACCTCCGCCCGCTTCCTATTTTCATCGCCGCTTTTAATCCCCAAACTTTGGGTTCCTGGGTCTAACTTGGGTGGGTAGGTGAATGCCGAATGTGTAATCACAGAAATGATATCTGTCTTTTCCATGGCAATTCTTTTTTTATTACTTCTACCTCGGGAAGGTCATTTTGCCAATATTGCAACCCTGAACGCTCATATTATTTGTTGAGCCTATTCTCACGTAGGCTTATTTCACTTGCCATCCAGAGTCAACGCATGTGCATAAGTGGTCAAGCCAAACACGAACACATTTTGTGCCCCATGCCTAGCCATGATAGGTGAGGTTAATGAGAAGCAGACATGTAAGTTGACGATCACCGTTGTGCAAACCTTTTTGCAATACATTACGAAGTATGCCGAGATCAATTGGGTTCAAACGGCTTGGTATCACGCGATTGCTGTGCAACATCGGCAGGAAAAGAAAAGGTGTTCCTTCGTATGCCCCGCCTTCGCATTTCGGCAAGCTTGAGGCTCTGAAGCTACCCCTCCACAATATACCCCCACTCCCCACTCTCAATTTTTGATCCAGATCAACAAAGTTCATCAAATCAACATGGCGACACTGAGCAGCGCCGAGGCGGACCAACTTATCAAATCCGATGACAGCCAGCACCCTGCCAATCTTATACCTGAGTTGTGCAAGAAATTCTGGACATTGGGATGGGTTACTGGCACTGGTGGAGGAGCTAGCATTCGCAATGAGTAGGTCTCCAGGGCACTTTGCGGAGCTGGGATTTACTTTCTGTCAGCGACTATGTCTATCTTGCGCCTTCAGGTGTTCAGAAGGAGCTCATGAAGCCTGGTACGTTGGTCTCGCAAATTTGGAGAATATTGGGCTAATTGACTTTCGCTCCAAGAGGATATCTACGTGCTCCTACTCTCCCAGCAGACAGATCCCAAAAACCGAATCTACCTGCGGTCCCCTCCATCTTTCAAGCCGTCTCAATGTACGCCGCTATTTATTGCAGCATTTACAAAGCGAAAGGCGTCCTGCTGCATTCATACCCATAGCCAATGGGCTGTCCTCCTCACTTTGATCCTCGAAAGCCAACCTACGAACAAGAACATTTTCGAGATCAACAATATCGAGCAGATCAAGGGATTTGGAAGGGGATATCAAAAAACCGGTTCGCTGGGCTATCATGATACATTGCGTATACCCGTAATCGAGAACACCCCGCACGAAGAAGACCTTACCGAAAGTTTGGAGGCTGCTATGGATGAGTATTCCGACACGTATGCGGTTCTCGTAAGGCGTCACGGAGTCTACGTCTGGGGCGAGACTGTACACAAAGCGAAGACGCAGTGTGAAAGGTTTGCCCATTCTTATTTCTACAGGCGCGAAGGTGTGGAGACTAATGGTCCTGCTAGTTTGGACTACCTTTTTCAATTGGCGGTCGAAATGAAAAAGCTTGGCTTGCCGTGGTTGAGCGATATTGCTTAAGCATAGTTGCTTCATAGTTGCTTCGTTGGAGTTTTCGGGACCTCGGAATGAGAAGGCCTTGAAAACACCCCAAGACTCTTGCAAGTTTTACCGCTGGGCCTGGAAAACCGGCGAATTGAGCTTAGTACCTCCAAGAATATGCTCGAGCCAAGTGCTTGCACTGAGATCCTTTATGGCCATTTATACGATGAAAATTGAAAGATCGGCCAAAAGCCATGATGAAGATCACTAATTGCAAGTTGCAAGTCTGGCACCCCTTTTCACTCAATTGAATTACGAGTAGATTTGTTCTTTAGAGGAAAGTGTAGTACACATGCGAGTCTGGCCACAGAAGACTTTTTGACTTGGCAAGTGCAAAGAGTCCTTGGCCACGGCTCTAAGGGTTCTGCAGTATTAGATCACACGCAACTTCAGGTATCAGAGAACCGATTATTCTCTGCTATTCATGCTCCTCTGCTTGAGCTCCGACCTTAACTGCCCCATGGAATCTCTCAGTAAGGTTTTTCACCAACACGCACCTGTTTGCTTTCATGCCGCCGGTACAGAAACATCAGCGTCAAACTCGTCACTGGAAGGCCTTCTTTAAGTTGAAATCGAATCCACTTCCAAACCCACTTCCGAATCCTGCGTTTATTGTCTTATTAGCAAAGTTGGAAAAATTAAGAGCGAGCAATAACTTACCACCCTTTCCCGGCTCCTTATTGCCCTTAACTGCACCCCCCTTTTCACTACCAGACGCCTTCTGCTCATACCCAATCGTATGATCATGGTCATGTTCATGATCATGCCCATGCCCATGACCATGGCCAACTTCTTCAGCGCTACTAGCAGCAGTCGCCTTCTGCCCGATCCCTTTTGTTCCTGGTTCCGGAAATAAAATCTCTGTAAAATCCACTATCTCATTCCTCTGCAGACTCATCAGGACCTCGTCATAATCCTTGGTATCCTGATTCATCATCGCCTCAAAACGACGCAAGTTGCGCTTTTCGAGAGCCGAGACTAGAGGTGATTTATGTAGGATGGAGAGGCTGGTGGCGAGGGGTGTTTCGTAGGTTATGGGGCGAATGAAGGCGCCGGATTTGTAGGTGAGGATGTTGTCTGCGAAGAGGGAGCGGAGGTAGACGTTGGTTTGGGGGTCGTTGCCGAGGGTGGCCTTTTTTGATGATTCGGTGGAAGGGTCATCGGCTGGGGTAGAAAATTTTTTGGTTGCAGGCTTTTGAGGTTCAAGAGGGAGTTCACTGGCGAGGACCCAGTCCCTTGTTGGTTGGTCGGTGGAGGGTTCATCTTCGACGGTGGCCATTTTTGATGGGGAGCTGGTGGAAGGGTAGTTGGCGGGGTCTAAAGCCTCGATCGGTCTATCTATGGGGATTTGTTCGCTCGGGGCTGCCGTTCCTTCCGTAGCCGTTTTGGCTTCAGTCTTGATTTCGCTGGCGGCAGTTGAAGCTGAGATCTTGGTATCAACAGGTACATGTCTAAAATCGTATTCCGAGTTAGCATGGAGCCTACATGAACTTCCTGACCGTAGCTATCGTAGCTAGGATACAGCTTCCTGCAAGCACGTGGCATTACGTACTTCTCTTCTCTCTTTGGGACGCTGGTGGGCTCTTCGATATTGAGATTTGGCGTTTTGGATGAGATATCGGCGAGCGGATCGACATCGTTTGGGGTTGCCATTTTGATTGTTGGGGTTGTGGGTTGGAAGGGTTTGGTGCTAGAGGAGAGGAGGGTTGAAGCTTGATGGTGGCTGGATGGACTTGTGGAGGTGAATGCTTTTATAAGTATGTATTCCCCCCTCTAGTAAACACAGTGAATGAGAATGAGCACGTTCTTTGCTCTTGGGTTAAGTGTTTCGGATACTGAGGTGACAAAGGTGTTTCAGCATGCATTTTGGTTTTTGGGGTATTTTTGTTCTCTTGCGGATTCTTTTTCATTCTGGCGACAGTCCTGCATGAGGCTTGTTTTGACAGTGTCTAAACGGAATATCCTGAAGACATCCATGGTGAGTCTATGGTTACCATCTTTGTGTCTCCTCATGTAGTGTCTCCTGATACTAACTATGGACAAGCATATCACGATGACTATTTTCCATGCACTTTTCCTCGATTTAGTGGCATAACCTCATCTTCCGTTCCAAAGCCTGCCCTCCTCACTAACCCCGAGCCATCATTTTCGTAACCTCCACTCGGCGACACCATCTCCCCAAAACGAACCTTCATCCTTTTAAGATCGCCGGGTATATTCTCATTCCCACCAAGGCTGCCACCAGCCGCCGCGTGTCTGAGAGCCTCACTCGCAGACGTGGTCATCAAGACCTGGAGGAAACCGCCATCGATTGCTGATACCCCGTTCAAGCGCAAACTATTCAACCCAAGGAGAAATGGGATGGAGAGAACGAGACATGCACCGTAAGGAATTATGAACGTCTTTGGCGAGGCAAATGAGTAAAATTGGTGCGTGTTCGAGATGTTGGCGGGTACAGTGCTTGGCCAGAATCCGAGCTGAAAAGCAGCACTCATCGTAATGTTGAAGAGGGCGTCATTTAGGATGTCTTGAGAAATAGCAAAAGTCGGGCCGTCAGTTGGAGATCTGGTAAAATTGTCTCTTTGGGTGTTGAGAGACGTATCGGCAACAAGAGTCCCACCTGCTGCCCCTATTTGAGTGTTGACCATTGGTCTTGGCTTTGAGTCACCCGGTGATCAGGAACTTACCACAACTAATGGTATCACTTCCCGCCGTAAGAAATTCACCGGATTCTAACATTGTGTAATTACCCGCAAGGGGACTGACCAGTGCTTCGATTAAAGCAAAATGGTTGAACGCTGTTAGGGTGTCTGCCAGAGGCTGTGGCCATGTTCCATTATTGTAAGGGTAATAATCTTCAAGAGGTTGTATCATATCGCTAATAGAACCCTTGTATTCTTCTGAGTGGGTGATGGCGTGTACACCATTGCTATATGTAACGTTTACTGTATAGTCGGCCCAGGATGGGATGCAAGAAATACTCGCAAGCTCTTGAATATTGGCATTGACTGTGGAATTGGGTACGCGATCAGGATTTTCTTGAACTGATTGAGACACCGACATATTGAAAGCACCGAAATACCCTCCTACGCCATAGCCGTACCCTTCTTCGCCATAGGCTGTCGCATTGGTGGCAGTGAATGCGTTATATCCGCAGGCTACGGTTGATATAGCATCGAGCACCTGGCTTGCGGAGGTCTCGTTGCATTGCAGATAAGGTCCTGCGAATTGAATAGCATATGTGCAATTCTGTCCGCAAGGGGATGAGAACGGGACTATATCGTCAAGCTCGAGGACCAGCCTGCCAAGTCGTCGTGTGCTTGGGGTCGCGCCTCTAAATGGACAAGTATGATTAGCAAGATTCGTTTTGAGATGGCCAAGTTCTTACATATAAATCCAACTACCTGCACTCAAGAACCGGAGTGCCAGGGAGTGGATCTCTTGTTCATCCACTGTGGCACCCATAAAAGAACCGTTATACGTGGGTATAGTGACAGCAGAGGTGTTCTGAGCTGAATTGGTGACAACTATCAAGGCGCCAGGGGGGAACGTGATTGCAATAGGTAGTAGCCAAGTAAAGGCGGCTAAGATAAATAATATCGGTGCTATCCTGACAGCTGCCGGATGTCCGAGGAGAAATGGGTTCCTAGTAAGGTTGAAAAGCATTTCGATTCTTGAAACCCTGATGCTTTTGATCCTCATCAAGCGCCATAGATGCTGCGTGAAAGCAACAGCCAAGGCTGCAGAAAGGCTTGCTCGAAAGAGAAGTCCGAGCAAGTGCGAAAGCGCCGCCACATAACTCTGAGAAATAGATTTCGAGCCATCTGCACGCTTTCCATTCAAATATACGAACACGACGAGATGGATGACAGCGAACATACACGCTAATCGAACCAAAACTTTAGAATTACCCACAATATGCTCTGATGTAATTTATACTGACCAAGTAGAAAGAGCGCAACCATGACAATCGGCGTCTTCCAGTGACCCCTCCATCTCCATATTGCATTTTGCTTGAAGGATTTTGGTGAGTCTTTCTGAGCCCAGGCCACCTCTGATGGTTTGGAAGGATCCAAAGGATCTAATTCATGGATTTCTGCGGCGAATGCTCCAGGGGAATTGACGTGGGCTTTTGCTGACGTTTGATAGGAAGACATTTGGAGAAAAAAAAATCAAGAGTTAACCGACGTTACAAAAGGGGAGCGCAAGCAAAATCTATATATGTTGGGCCTCACGTATCTGTGTGGCTGTACACTGACACTGCAGCCTCTGGGGGCCTTAATTAAGCGGCTGCCTGAATTCTTCCCTGATCTTCATTCATACTCCGCTTTTTTGGTGCGGCTCCCGTTATGCTTACGACTTGATTGGTGCAGCCACACGAAAACACAAGAGTTCGGCCCCCAAGCTACGCTGGATTTATAAGCCAGTGCCACGTAAAAACCTAGCCGGAGCGCGAGAGCATGTGCCCTGGTGTGCCTGCCAGCATAAAGATTACCTACCAAAGGAAATGTTGGCCAAGAACTTCACCAACGATCATTACCCTCAGAAGCGATAGACTTAAGTGTAGGAATTTGACAAAAACCAGAATTCAGAATCGACTTGATTCGCGCGGCCAAACGAAAAAGTAGCAAATTCCGATTTCGGCCCCCAAGATCGTTTAATCTTGACCCACTTGCTGCCAACATCTAACCGGGCATGATTTAGGAACTTTCACTGCAAAGACGGCGAGAATATCATGGAAAAGCTCGAAAAGAAGCTCAATGGTCGAAATTAGATTCGAAGAGATTGCCTTGGCTGTGTTATGGAATGAGCAATGTGAATATCGATGACTTCCTTTGAGCGCTGGTCAGTAAAACTGGAAGTGTCCTTTTTGCCTCAGCATGTGCCGTTTGTACGAGATAATTTTGACGTAAATTTGAAGCATTTCAGTACTCCTACGTATTCCCAGATCAAATGCTCAACTTTACCACGTCAAAAAATTGCGTAAAAGCAACTCACGCCGAAACCCCCCGAAATATGATATTCTCGGAAAGAGGATACCTTGAAACCTTCAATATATGTCTTTGGATGTTTTGAGACTTATTTGACACGGGTGAGCATTTGTCCCGGGAATACGAGTATCATAACAGTTACTGTAAGCGAACTTTCAATGCTCTGGTTGCTCGATTAATGGAACCAACCCCCTCTGTAGGTCAAAATCTGCGATTTGACAGCCAGAATATGTTCTTCTGTTTCAAATCTAGTTGTACGTATAGTTCCATGGTCAAAGAATCCAATGTTTCGCTTTACGGTACGTCGAATGAGAAGTTGCGCAAGAAAAGGGGGTAAATTTAGCGAGTCCCCCGCCTCTCTCCTCGCGAAATTTGGATTTGACCGACCGGAATTCATTCCTGTATCTTGGAAGCTCAAAATTCTGATATGAGTCCAGCTTCTTTAGTGTTGCAAGACTATTCGTCATTATGACTCAAGAAAATCCGAGATGGATTATATCGGTACTCTTACTCGAGTATTAAAACAGAAGCTGACTAGCCCACGTGCCTTTGTTGGCCAACTTTTACTATTTATCTAGATCTATTATTTAGGATTCTTCCCTTTTAAATCTACAGTACTACCACTTTTATGCGATATATCCAGGTCGAGGTTGGGGTCAATTGATAAGACTCCATAAATTTATCTCGCTGGGAGAAGAAGTTTCTTCGCAGGTGGATAAGCTCCGGGATTCTGAAGGATGACTCTTCCGTCGTTTGCCATTTTTTTATAAATAGCACTATCCCGATATAAGAAGTAACAGTTGAAGGAAGTGCAAATCCTATTCCGAGTCCAGGTCCTAGTCTTTCGGAAAGGGGGAAGTTGTTGTTTCCACTGCTGGCTGGAGCCCGCTCCGTTAAAAATGAGGTTGGTGCAGGAGTAGGGCTAACCAATACTAATTTTGATCTGGTTAGTTCAAAATGGAGTGAACTGCTTGGAAATAATTAGCTTACCTGGGGAGTCTCGTATGAACATTCTTGCTATCTCTAAGGATTGCCATTATACACCTGTTTACATACTAAACTGCAATCAGATTTTTTGTTATTTATAGCCGATAAAGGAAATGAAGCAATACCCTGCTGTAACCCTGCTCGGCTTCTTGCTTTCACTATACTTGGACATGACCGAATGGTATTTACTTCACTAAGCGGGCTGGGTAGGAGGAGGCCGAGAAGGAATAAACTATAACCAGGCACATATAATTAATTTGAGAATTTTGATATAACAGGATTAGAAGCTATGATAGCTGCGAAGACCGAGGAATTTGCTGCATTGTGAACAAGAGTTTCGCAAAGGTGTTTCCTTGGGCTTGATTTGAATGATAGGGATAGAGGTTAAGCGAGAACTTGTTCGCCAATCAAGTCCTGGCGCACACTTACAAATAACATATCCAAAGGAGACCTAGATACTAGAAATAATTTGCTATTAGCCTAGCCCAACTTCCGTAGCTTCTTCTCCTGCCCAAATTCTATCCTTCCCGTTCCTTATACGGAATCGCGCGATAGTATAATTGTGTTTAAGATTATAATACGTATAATTATTTTTCTCTACTTATATTATATTGTAATATAGTAGTATACCTATCTCATATTCCTTCTTGGTAACCTACATATCAACTCCCGCACAACTGAGCTACCCGGGGGCCGGAGTCTACGCAATCAATATTCCACCGAATTACGAAAATGCGAAACAGAGGAAACATATAAACGTTGCGCTATTCAATCAAGCATAATACAACCCAAAGAAACAGAAAGATTAAAATTAAAAACGTAAAATAAACGCTAAGATCTCTCTATAAAACCCGCTGTTTACACCTCTAGATTACCCAAAGATGGACTCCCCCCCCAACCTCGATACTCAACCAATCAAATTACATATCATCCTCCTTACTCTCAACACTACTCAATCAATATAGATCTCAAAGCGAAACTATAATACCATCACGACCAAATTCCACTACCCCATCTCATGGCCATCATTCCAGAAACACTCCCAAGTCTCAAAATCCAAACTCAAACAAACCCAAAGAAAACCAAACTCAAAATCCAACGACCCTCCACACATTTCCTTGTTACATTACCAAGCCACCTTCCCCCCATACCCCTCCAACCATTCCCCCTTCCCGCACTCGTAATAGCATTTGAGTTGCAAAGGGGGTTGAATATTTGGTAGAGACTTTGTGGTGCTCGTTCACTTGCTATGTATGCCCCCTTTGAGGTAGTGAAGTTTGTTAGGCAGACCTATCGTTGCAGAGATCGAGATGAACACTGCGACTCTGCGAGGAAGGGAACGACGTCGCTGATGAAGCTACGAAGAGATTACAGAAGGCATAAGTCGTGTGAATCGTGAGCCCCCCTCGAACCTAGGTAGCTAGCAACGTTGACTCAGGAGGGCGAAAGTATTCAGTGCAAGCAAACATGAAGCAAGAAACGAAATCACAATTACGAAGAGTCAAAGCTGGGATGGGTAGTTTGAATTAATAAGTAATTTTCATATTTTTAAAGATCGTATAATTAGGGAACAGCCGCCGTAAACTGTTCCTATCTGTATCGGCGTGGGGTAAAAATGGTGGCTCATCGAAGAGAACATATGTACATCTATGGGCTGCGTACTGCGCGCATGCTGATGATGCATGTTGGTCGACGTGACCTTGCACAATTTCTCTCCTCTCATTCTCATCGTGAATCGACCTTCGTCTCATGCCTTCGTGGCGTTTCGTACTTCTTTGATCGAACGGGTTTTTGAATTCAATCCACTTTAGACATGGGCACTTAAGCGTAAAACCAGTATTCGGCAGCGTACTGGACGGAGATGGTCGAGTTGTCCGCTACCGTGCAGAGAGGGGAGTTACCACCAGCAGTTTCCACGCGGTAGGCTGTTTCCAAGCCCACGGTAGGGTAGTTTGCCTTGGCATCCAACTTGAGCCAGGCTACGGCGCCTGTTCCTGAAGGTCCGGTGCTAGCAGTTGAAGGTGCTGCCACAGTTTGGTCTTTTGTTGCAAAGAGAACCTTGTTGACGGTGGTGAGATCAAACGTAGGAGTCAAGGTGATATCGAAATAGTGGTGACCCAATACAGGGAAGTTATAGGTTCCAGCGGCTGTAGTGACAGAACCAGCAGATGCTTCAGGTGAGTTGACGACAACTGCTGGGAGAGTGTGGAGAAGAGTTTCGTTTTGGTAGGCGAGCGAAGTGGCATCGAAGAGTGTTGCGAGCGCACCAATAGAAGATCCAACAACACCGACTTGTGAACATGTATAGTTCTGAATTCCACGACCGATAGCTACATACTGGAGGGTGAGGCTGGTGGAGGCAAGATCTGGTGTGTCTAGAAAAGATTAGCTATGCTTTGGAGGAAATATTCCAACGAGTATAAGGAACTTACCTCCACTAGCGGGAACAGTTGGAGTGGCGTGAGCGGCAGTAGCAGCAGCAGAGCTAGTTGCGGCGACGGTAGTAGAACTGGCGATATCAACTACAGTAGCTGATATCGAAGAAGCGACTGAGGAAGTGGTAGAAACAGGGTCGACGGATGTAGTGCTGGCTATGCTGCTTGCTGTTGTAGGCGCCTGGGCTACTGAGCTGCTGCTAACTTCGCATGAACTGTCGTCTGATGGATTAGGAGGAGGAGGGCCACCACCTCGAGCAACTGGGGAGGCGGTTGTCATCGCGAAGAGAGTGGTGAGCGCAAGGCCCTTGACGACGGAGCGTAATGAAGGCATTGCGAGAAGTGTGTGATAGTTGAGGCGCGAAGGCGAAGATATATAGATGGAGTTGTATGGGTGAAAGCAATGGCAAGATGATGTATCTGTTAATAGATTGGTGTTGTAGAGGTGGGTGGTCGAGGAAATGGCCGAAACTGATTAGGTAGGAGCTGGTATGAGGTGGGTAGGAAATTGGTCAACCGGTTGATCAAGGCGCGTAAAATATTAAATTGGCGAAGTGAAGCGTATCGAGGGCGGCTCTCTGCAGTGAAGACGGTGAGAGGGAGAGTGAGGGTGAGGGAGATGAAGAGTGAATTCCAATTCGGATTCAGTGGTGAGAGTCGATTGAAGTGAGATGAGGGTCGATGCAAATTAAAGGCAAGCTGGGACGCACGAAGTCTTATAGTCGGCGGCTCGACGATGTCCTTCATTCCCATTCTGGCCCTACCGGCCACGCCTGGCACCCTGGTCGATGGCGCACATGAGAAGCTCGAAGATTTGATACTAATTTTGCTTCTGCAGTGCTGCCATCCTTGTCTCTCCATGCAGGACTAACGCAGGAGGATGGCGCTCTGCTGCCGAATGCTGGTTCGGAAGGCTGCCTGCCTGCGAACTCGTCTCCGTTCGAGGGCCTCGAGGGTCCTGGTCAAAATTGATTTTCTTGCGACAGGGGCTGTCATCCCAACCCACTCGTACCCACTTTCACGCACTTGGTGTTGATCCCGGGCATCCAAGCTGGTCTTTGCGTTTTCACGAGGGGAAACGTTGGCGCTAGCACTGATACGGCTAGTATGTAGACGTTCGGGCGATAATCAAATATCAGAGCAAGGAAGCACCAGGAAGGTATCGAGGTACACATGCACGGCTTCTCTCGTCGTCCCATGCGACCGAAGCGAGCCTTTGCCGCGAAAGCCGGAAGGAAGAAGCAATAACCCGCCAGGCGCTTACATGGCGACCCTCACTCGATGCACTCGATGCAGCTTTATTGGGTAGACAGGCGCGAGCGAATGGGAAAGCTGCGCTGGTCCCTCTCGTCTGCGTTTGGATCCGCCATTTCCTTCTCCTCGACCCAGAATATCCAGCTATCATCTGCCACGTCTTGCGCCAATTGTGGCTCCTAGGACCCTCGCTATGCGAACAGGCACTTCACTTAGTACCGTAAAGATGACGGTGAGAAGTACTACGGCAAGAAGGACGTACTGTACGCCGTACACGGTGTACACCCATTCTCGATAGCCGTGGGGTGCGGGGCGTGCCGAGGGATGACCGGGTGGTGTTCGTCTCGACTCTTGCCCGGTGTTCGTCAAGAGTCGAGACGAACATCAGACGAAATCAACGGAGAACGCCCATGCACCAAACAGTCCAAAGTTTGTATGTCACTCGCTCTCTGAGATGCTCATGGCATTTGCCTCCGGAGTCTTGACCATTCGATTCGTCGTTCGTCGCGACCTCGCAGGCTGAAGCTGTCTTTGGCTCTTGATTCTGTCAATGGCGTAACTTTGACTTCCAGGGACCGTCTGGAAAGGTCCGTGGTGCGGGAACGTGGCAGCACTGGGTCAAAGTTCACGATTGACCTCCCTTTTCTACGAGGGTAAGACAGTCCGAGGGTAAAGCTGGGGTCATTCCAAAAATTGGAGCTTCAAAAACAATGGGGTCAGGGTTTTGCTCAGACTCCCGTTTGACAAACTGCACCATTTCTTGAAACGGCCATGAACGCATTGCGCAACTAGTCGAGCGGGCATAGCATTTGTGATAGCCCTAACGATACGGAGCCTCCTCTAATCTCCCCCACAGCTCGTCAAGAATCTATGTTTATTTGGTGGGAAAGGAGGAGGCGAGGACGATCAACAAACCCCCCGATGCTTCCCAACAGCCTGGGCAGAGTGAAAAGGGGCTGTTTTTCGTTTCGCGCTTCGTTTCGAAGGATGCCAAAGACTCGCCTTGACTATACCGAGTACCGAATGAACCGAGTCTGCCCTCAAAGTACAGTACCGGCGCAACCGGCCAGGTCTATGGCTTCGATGCTTGTTCGTCTGATCTCACCAGCGCCGCCAATGCGCTGCGCTGCGCTCCCTACCAACTTGCCCACCTGGTCTTGCGACGTTGGAATGTCTTGCCATGTTGCCGCCCGCAATGCCCTCGACGAACTACAAAGTACCGGTATGAGCAAGTATTGATGGGTAGATGGCCGAGTATAGGCAAGTATCATTCATGGCAGTTCCCGCTCATAACGTATTCGGTAGACAACCGAATGGGCATTATGAGAGCAAGTATCACTCTGCTTTATCGAGGGCGTATCCGAATGGAGTTTTCTTTCCGTGCTATTTCCTGCATAAGCAACGACGATTTGGACTAGGCGCTATTGCGACCACACCCAGAGGGTGCAATGTACCGCAGCACTCCGTCCACTATGATAGTCTAGCTTCTCTTTCCGGACAGAACTGATATTGGCTCCCTGCTCCCCACGTCGGTGCCGCAATTGCTTAAGCGAAGGTCCTCGTACAATTGCTCTTTCACAACCCTCCAAAACCATCGCGAAACCTCACTGCCAACCTTACATCACTATCACCAACTCCATTCTTACCTCGCCGCGTCCAGATGTTTCCAGATTTCTTTTGCTCACGGTCTGGGCTCTTTGCTTGGATCCTCTCCCTGTCAGCCATGTGCTGACCAGATCCACCCGAGCTACCATAGTCTCTCAAAAACTGGCACAACACCGCAGAGAGGCGGATAATGCCTGCAAAAAGACCCCCAATATTCTTCGTTTTTTTTTTGCAGCCAACGCGACCTGCCATTTTGGGTCGCGTCAAAGCACAATCACGGCTAATTAACCCGCAAGCGCAATCCCACCTTACGCCGTTTATGTGCGTCGTCGTACACCAACAAACGGAGAAGAAATCGCACCTAATTTTGGCCCGAAATAGAATGACCTTACCCCGCTCCTCTGAAGGAAATGGTTGCTAATTGTTCCCAATATAGAATCTTTCCTATCCATCCCGAAGCTCAGTAATGTCATCTGATTTCGAATAGTTTGGTGCAGGTGAACTTGGAGTTTGGCGGGAGTGTAAACTGCCGAGGGTTGTGAACTCCATTGTTTGGTTTCACTGGATCATGGCATTCGTCTCTACCACCAGAAAAGCTTCAACCAGAACCTTAATTCGTTCCAATCACATGATTGCGCTTCTGGACGTACATTTCCCTATTGGGTCACCCACGAAACCCCTGCTCTTTAGCTTTTCTTCACTTCTTCATCCCAAACTTCACCCCACGCTTTGGACTTTAGCATTAATGGGGTCCCTATTGCCTTAGCAAACCATAAGGTTTAAAGGGATACCACAGCAGCGCTTGTTTCGAAAACAGTGACCGACTAGCATCTCGCTCGGAGAGCTATAACACACCACCCTGAAGAACTTGTCAGTTGAGTGCTGAGTCTGACACGGAAAGGACGTTCTGTAACGTTAGCGGATTATCCTCAGGCCTGCATTGGAATTTATCCATCTCAAGAGGCTAACATGATTGTTGGCATGCTGACAGTTTCAGAACTTCTATCAAGGTCCATTCTGTACGCTCTCCTCGATCGTCCTTGTCTACGCCCTAAATATTATCCTCGCAGTTGCTACAGATCTTTCAATGCATCCGTCCTCAGAGGAGCCGCATGCACGCAATCCAACATATTCTTTCCGATTCGACAATTGACCTTCCTCGCGATTCAATGGCAAAGGATCGTGGCTTTTGGTTATGTGCGTTGGTGGTGTACAGGTTTCAGGCGGGGTGTGCCCCGCGATGGTACCTGCATCAAGAAATGGTGCACTCCCCAATGGAAGTAAGAACCGGGAATTTCTTTCCATACTGTACATTATGGAGGAAAATTCGCGGCATACCGGAAACCGAAATCGACGTCGAGATCCGACACAGGCCAAGATGATGCCAAGATTGAATACTCCGTCATGTTCAACGGCCGCCACTCTTTCGGAACTTTTTCAAAAACCCCCAAGAATCGCGGGACGGGAATGGAACGGCTCCCCGCGGGAAGGATTGAAACAATTCTCGGCATACTGAAATGTTTCCGTTGTCGGTAGTTGGAAGGTATACATATCGTGAAACCATTTTCGGAAATTGTGATGGAGAGGATTCTTGTCAAAGGAATGACTGACATACCATGGGAGTTACACAGAACATGCGTTTCTCTCTCTCTCTCTAGCGAGGGTCGTACTGCGAACTATTGCAACAATAAGCTGACATTGTCGGCCTTGTGCGAATACGTACCTCGTCAGAAAGTACGATCCAACGTTGAAAAGTAGGACTTCACCCGCCTTACTCGTTTTTTTGTTTCGTGCCATTCCTCGCATCCCGCATCCTCCAGAACCCGCTTCTTTTTTTCTTGGGGATGTTTCGTCGTTTCGAACGTCAAACATGTACTCCACTCGCCAGCTCCCCACGGCAGTATGACGAACATACTGTACGTGCGTTACCGAGTACATGGGGGGAGAACTTTCAATTATTCATCATCGATATTCAGCTCGTTGCACTTGCGATCGCACTACCCCTTATGTGATTCCCTGAGTAGAGGTCGGAGAGGGGGTCGATATCAAGAAATGGGGAGAAAATTGTTGAGAGGTAGGTTGAAATAAGAATTCGACTAAGCTACATGATCGGCGCTGTGGGATAATATGGATTTTGATAACCTCTGAGTGGAGTTGATCGGCAGCTCTTTTTCTGAATGGGGGCATCAAGAAGCGAGCCGAGCCGTGAGCCGATAATTCAATCAGCCTTACTACTTAGCGAGTGCGCTGGGCGATCGATATCGATGCAACGAGAAGTACTCCATACAATTTTATGAACTGGTAGGTGGTTTTTTTTCATTGCGTTTTGACTGCGTCCAAACCCTTGAGCCGTGGCTTAATTGCTATTTGCCTTGGGAAATTTTGCTACCCTTCCATTATCTCAATTGGACGCAACAATGCCAGACAAGCTCGAGCAAGATCAATAAAATCTGATAACGCGGGGTATCTTAGATACTGTTGTTATACAGAGCGGTAGACGATTAGGGCAAGGGCACGAAATCAGGATCATTGATCGTACCATGGTGGCGAAAAGGTCGATGCGCGACATACTCACCACTACACCAGTGATATTCAGTGCTGAGAAATGGGTGTACGGAAACGTGACAACCCGGCCTATTTCAGGAGGATGAGTCCAATGATGCCTTGCCTTTCCCCGCATCCGTACTTTAATGACTCTATTTGGCATAGATACTCGCACAGCGTCGCGTCGTGTCACCACCTGCTCTGATGCGTATATACGGAAGGACTGGGCCGAGATGGAGGGCAGGCATATGCACTTGATACCGAGATGGTGTGGAGGTCGGTAATTGATGGTATTTTTGATGGTGGTGCACGATTCTCTATCCCTCTATGAGGCTTCAGATAGAGGTAGAGAAGAGGCACAGATCCACCAGATCTGTGAGGAGAAAGAACTACCTACCCTCACCACTCATCCCAGTCTGGCTTCATTTAATCAATTCGAACAACGAAGCTACATAAGTATCGACAACAAACAATGTGGGTACGAAGCTATCTGCCGTAGTACTCTAGCACTCCCCAACTCCACAACTCCACCACGGCATTTTACTTACTGTATGTATGCAATGCAGCATGCATCTCAACTCCGGTATGGTAGCAGTTAGGCAGTTCAACATTGCATTTGCATTTGCATTTTCACCACCTAACCCACCACCCAACCCTTCTCGTTGGTGGAGAAAAAAAGCGCGCTTTTTGTCCATTGGTCCATCTGCAAAGGTAGACGCATGGAAGGTGGAGCCGGCCAATCACGCTTATCATGGCATGCTCAAGCTTCCTCTCCAAATAGATTACCTCGACACACACACTTTTATGTTCATTTTCTTATGTGTGAAATGGGAATGGGAATGAACGGGTTCTTGGGATTCCGGGAATTGCGTGAGAGAGACGCGTTACTCTTTTCTCACACCGCATGTACGAAGCGCGCTTCCAACCCTTTTGAAATTTTGGGAGGGAAGAATGTTTCCCTTTTTCAAGTTCGGGCTACAGTAATCAGTTGCGGGATCTGTTTTGTATTTGGAGCGCGAAAATACAAGTGCAAGTATGCCCCCCCCCCCCCCCCTCCCTTCTTCTTTCCCACGATTTGTCAGGTTGTGCTCTGCCTTTCCATCGCAAGTGCGAGGCGTTTGGGAATTGGTAAGGAGGATATGCAATGTGCATGTATAGATTCAGTGTGTTGGTGATACCAAATCTCTGGATTGGTGTTCTGGAGCAAGTGCGATGCGCTTATTGATTGGAAGAATGCAAGCGCTTGCGCTTATGGTGTTGTTATTCAAAGGTGCGTTACCAATACTGGTAGTGGAGGTAAGGTAGGTGTGTGTTGCTGCCGTGCGACTCGCTTGTCGAAGAGGGTGTGTTTAGGTGTGTGTGCTACAAAATTAATATACGAGTAAGAAGTAAGAGGCGAGGCGTGAGTAAGTGGCTTGGTAATGGTCCCCTAATGGTGGATCCGAAGCGCTCGTCAGCAACACGACACCACTTGCTTCGAGCGTGGCGCTTATAAGCGCTAACTGAGCGTCCAATTTCTTGGTCATTTCTATGATAGATCTTGGGTGATTAGATATGTCTAATTCGATCTCCAGCCATCATTAAAATCTGCGAGCTAGCAGATATGCCCAACTAGTCAAGTCCGACTTTATCACTTCTGTTTTACAACTCCACATGTTACCATATTAATTAATCTACAAGCACACCCCTTCTCTTCCTTTCTTCGCCTCATTGGTTCTCTCATTCTCAGAAGTTCTCCCATTTTTAGAAGCTGCCCCATCTTGGTCGCTACTATGAGAGAATCACGGGAGAAAAGGGGTGGGCTTGTCGACCAGGTATTCAAGCACTGAACTAAGCTCTCTTCCTTCTTCATACCATTTAGCAATTAATTTTTGTAGTACTTACTCCGAAGCAAGATATCGTGAAGTTATTTGTAGGGATGTTAAGAGGGCTGACCTATTCCAATTCGAATCATCGTGAGTGAATATTCTGAGTTCTAATATACTATGATAGGTCTAATTGGCAGCTCTGGATATTCTATGTATGGAACAATAGCCTGTTTTTGATATAGTAGTAAACAATAGTAAACGTTGGCTCGCCGATGAAATACTAGTAGTCTCGTTAGTATTTCTATTGTCTGATATCCAAAGATAAACAGTTAATTAGGCTAGTACTCCTCTATTAGATTAATTAAAGTCAACGAGCAAAACACCGAAGGAATTTGCGAGCAAGGAAAAGGGGAGGCCGGGGAAACCAGTGTTCATCGCAGGGTAAGCTATATGTGCCAGCGGTGAATTCCACGTATTCGTAGAGTTATCGAATTCACTTATTTCTATCTTGTAATTATCCTTGGATTCTTTCGTTCGGTTTGCTTTACGCGATTTTGGTTTGTAGAAAGGCTAAGGTAAGCGAAAAAGGGGGCAAACCCGGGTAGCCGAGTTGTGAGGGAAATCCCTTAAGCAGAATTACATTATTTATTCCCCCAAAACTGTATCGAACTACGTTACTCCTCCCTAATATATCCACTCAACTTCTCTATCAATACCTAGGTACTTAAACTATCCCTTAAAGTATGACTTCCGATCTCTGCCAGGGTAAGTGAACCTGAATAAGCGATTTCCGGGTACCCTCCCCAGAATATATATAAACTTGAGGCTGTTTTATTTATTGGGGACGGTTGTGTTTGGTGGATCGTTTCGCAGCTGGTGTTAGGTCTATCATCGGTTGGATATTCGTTGAATACCTAGGAGGATAGCATAGAAGTATTGCGATAAGCTACCGCTCATGTCGAAGTTTTTACTGAAAGATAATTCCTGGTTTTAAACTTCCTATGGGCGCAATGACTGCTCTCCACTCATCCAAGTTCCCGCACCAAGTGATAATACGTAGCAACAAAGGCCGGTCAAGCTTCAGACTTTTTCTGGAATCTGGATACATATATCAGAGAGCGAAATGGACCACTAAAGCAGAGCGAGTTAAGTGATTGGGCCTCGGGTAAGTGGACATTCTGGGTGTGTTAGAAGCTATAAGATCTGTTCAGAGACTAGGAAGAATAGGATTTATCCCACGGCTAGGAGGTAAGACAGAGTACCGAAGCTTTGAACACCCTCTTTGATTAAGTATTTTATGAGTAGTTCTAACCCAGCTCGAGGATTCAGCTACATGGACGTGTTTGTCTATGAACCTTTCAAGACCACCGACGAAGAAACCCACAGCGTATGGGACGTTAGTAAAGAGGCAGAAATATACAATTTCTCTCCTATGGCCATTGAGGACTATTTCCAAAGCTTAACACATCTCACAACCGGCTTTGGCTTTATACTCAGCGAACAAAAGAAAGAAGAATTAATTGATGCTTAAATAATAATAATATTCCGAGCTTTCCTCTGGGGAGCCTATCATTATTTTGTCCCCGGGCCTAGGGTTATTTTGGAAGCCAGTTACTAGTATATATTGGATGATATAAGTATTACGAATACGATAGAATTCAAGAATAAGGGGCCGCAGGGAAAAGCTGTCTATCAGAGTGTATCTTCTCCGGTTTTAATACTACAGTAAAACCCGAAGGAAGTAGGTCCGCGCAACCAGATTTTGCAAGACTCTTGAAACCCATTTCCCTTCCCTATCTTCGGACTTAATACCATTTAAATACCAAGACCGCACATAATAAGCCTACAAAACTGCCTCAAAGCCACAATGGAAACAAGCTCGATGTTTCCCCTCATCATCAATTTTGTCTTCTCCCTTTCCCTAACCTTTGTTCCCTTTACGATTTTCACGATTTTGGCCAAGTACCTAGGCATATTGAAGAGGCTTCATCGGAGGACCACCAACCTGGGTATTTTGAGATAGGTGTTATGACCGGGAAAATTGATTGGGAAGATTCATAACCGGGTAGGTTAACGAGAACAACACTACTGTAACCCCCTATTCACAACGCATAGAATATACACATAATCAATCTATCCCATGATACATTGAAGAAGCCTTCTCAAAGTCAAAGAATAATCTAAAAGATAACCTCGATTTCCCGTCCGAACTCCTTTCATTTTCATAAAACACTCTCAATAGGGCCTTTTTGCACCCCCTGTAACGTCTTGTTAAATAAAAACTTGACGTTCCACTTATACTAGACTAGCGTAACGTTTCTGAAGCTCCAGATACCTGGATTTTAGAGGCTCTCACTAACTAGTAAGGGATCAACCAGTGACGTCGAGGTAATCTGGGGAAAAGTGGGCCATCTTGAGGCTCTCGTGGCTCTCTCTTACCAAAATCTGGAATGCAGCGAGCACTAGCGCTGTTGAGCGAAAGCCAGAATCGCTCAACAAGTGGATCAAATTTAGCGTTGTTGAATGTTGATCAAAGTGGACGTCGTAAATAACTGGAACTATGAATCCACCAGATTATTATTCAACAAGACGTTGCAGGGGGTGCAAAAAGGCCCTAATCACTTCAAGACAATCTACGAGCTAACGAAACTAAATCAGCAGAGAAATCATATTTAAATCCTTACAATTATCGGTTTTCACTGAACTCTCAAACCTATCTCTCGCGATCATCTAGTGATACCTATTCCCACGCGGCCCATAAATATAGTTAGGTCTTATTCTCCTCAAGCTACCCAGCGATGACTTTCCCCCGCGAAAAATTCCCCCCCAGAAATCGCGTAAATAATCCCCTTAACAATTAAAATTAGAATCTACATCCAAATGTAATAATCTTTATACTCTAATCCTTATAAATTTAACGTAAACTCTTATTTACTTTCCTTTAATAAAGCAAAATATTCCCACCGGGTTACCCTGCGAACCTTATTCTCAGCCACCTACCCTGTGGTCCCTTCCAAAATAAATTCTCCCAAATCGCTTGACGATTATTTCGAGGGAGTTGTCCGGTGATTACTAGACTTGTCTAACTTGTAAATCTCGGGGATGGTAAAAGTATCTCTCTCGGTACATATCATAGCTAAATAGTGGCTTATGCTAGATTTCGGTCAAGGAATATGTCCAAAGACCTATATGTAGCTCTTGACACGCTGCTGAGAGAAATAGGTAAAATCAATCGGTAATTTTGAAATTTGGTACTGCAAACGGAAAGTTGACGTGATGGAACGTCCGTATTTGGCTGATACTAAGACTTGCTTTGCTCAATTTTGCGATTTGGGTATTATATTGATGCATACGATAAGCCTACTTCTCCCCAAACAAAACGCCCCCCAATATCTCAACTCCACCAAACGCCTGCCCCTCCCCTCATATATTATCCTTTGCCCTCTCAAGCACCATACCTCGTAAAACACTCCTCCTGATGCACCCCCAAACACTCCAACGCACAAACCCGACTCCCACACCTCATACACCTAACCCGTCCCCAATACCCACAAACGTCACAAAAAGCCCTTACAGGCTTCCTCTTGTCCTCCTCAACCCACGGCCCCTTTGCCTCGCTATAACTCAGCGACGGCTGCGCCAACAACCTATTCATCTCCTCCGTCGTTGGCATTTTCGGAATCCTCGAAACTAGCAATGGATCATTGTCCCGTGGATGAGGGGCGGGACCTGGAGCCGGAGGAGGGACAGGTATGAAGAGCGGAGGAGGAGGTTGCGTATCGATTTTCATGGGCTCGGGGACGAGTTGGGAGATGGTGGCAACCTTTCTGAGGGGCGTGGGTGCTAGGACGGCGTTGGGGTCTTTCTTTTTGTGGGAGCGAGTTCCTTTGCTTGTGAGGCCTGGTGGGGGTTTTCCTGGTGTACCGACGACGGGTGTGCTGGGTGAGGAGATTATGGGTTGGGAGGGGATTGCTGGCGCAATGGCTTTGAGGGCGAGGAAGTCTTCGAGGTGGTTGCTGAAGGTTTTCTGGGAAGAGAGGATTTTGCGGACAGCTTGGGTACTTTTAGTATGGCTGGCTATTAATTGAAAATTGTCAGTAATCGTATTTTTCAATTGCCAAGTTAAGATTCGACGTAGAAAAAAGTCCGACGCAGACTTACGTCGTCCAGCCCCATCACGATGCCTCACGGGTATAGGTATCGAGACATCCTTATGATTTTCCCTCGTAAGCTCTTCCAGCTCCCTTAAGATCCTCGCATCTTGTTTTGCAGTCGTTTCGTGAGCACTTGCTGTCGCCTGTTTGCGAGCGCGTTTGCGTGGCTGCAAGGCTGTGACTGAAGCGTTTACTCCAGTATCAGGGACGTATGCCCATCCCGGCGCAGCGGTTGCTTTCGAGTGGGCGACTTCGAGAACACCGAAGTTCATGGCGGTGTCATAGAATTAGCAGTGTGTTGTCGGAATTGGGAGATATCCCGGAAGAAGGTTGTTGTCGCGTGAGGTTTTGGAGAAAGAGGCGAGGCTGCGAGAAGTGGCAAAATTATAACTGGGTACTTGTAATTGCCTACGCAATTATAACTTGCGGGCTTTTATTATGAAATAGTTTGATCTTGAATATTCTCTTGAGCTCTCTAATAAAATGATCGTTTATTAATAGTCTTTTATGTGGTCTGGTGGTCTGATCTACGAGCTGTATAGAGAGTAATGGCGTGAGCGCTCTGATAGATGTGAGACTACAAAACAGCGCAGCAATCGACGGCAAAGACAGTACAGTAACGTTTGAAGGAGCTGGAATTTTGTACTAATTTTACAGTCTGGAACTGATGCATGTATCCACTCTCAAATGCCGGCAGCGCAAATGCAGTCAAAAAGCAACTCTTTTGTACATCATGGCCCTGGGACCAGACCATCCACCCCCCAACGAGAATACAACCATGCATCCGAATTTGACAAATATGCATTCTCCAATTATAGTTCATCAACTCATCTCTTCTGCACCGCAGCCATATCAACGTCCTTCTTCGAATTTAACGCCGTATCCCTTCATTTCTTCTTTTTCAACTCCGCAAGCTGCTCTTCGAGTGTCGAGACATAGGTGTGAACACGTTGAACCGAGGCTTGTAAGCTCTGTAAAGACCACGGTTAGCACGTATTCCGTCTTGAATGTTCCTGAACATCGCTAGAAAATAAGCATTCTAGTCCTGTTCCTCCGCTTGCTATTACTGTGAAATATACGAGCGCAACGAGAAAACTAGATGCAAAAACGCACGTAGATATCTTCTGTCAACAACTCATTGGACACCCTGTATTCCTCCAAGATATAGTAGTAGACCCCAGCTCCGGCAAGTGTGCTGCCTAGGAGAAATCCGAAAAGACTACAGTCGAGGCACCATAAATTAGCTCCATGGTCTGCCAATTGGTTGCGCAATTGCTTCAAAATGACTTAAGACTGACCCTCCACGGAAAGCGCCCACGGGTTTCCTCGCTGGTAAGGGCGTGGCAACTTCTGAGAGTGCTCGAGGAGTGGTGTGGAGGCTCCGAAGGGCTGGGGATGGGTGTGCGAAGGCGCGCATGCGCAATGCTGGGGATAGAACTCTCGATGCCATTGTGCGGTAAGCTCCGGAGGGCGGGCGGGCTTCTGAATAACTAAGTGGCTAGCTATTGGTACTATTGGTACTCGTTGTGGTGTCCAAGGTGTTAAAGGGCAGTATGTGACAAAGCTTTGGTTGTTGTGAGGTGGTATGTCTTTAGCTCGGTTCCCCGGAAAACCAGAAAAGGAAGGAAGCTGGGGTAAAGATTCGGCAAGGCTACCAATGTCCGAACATAATGGCTGCATTATGACGATTTAGGCAATCATAGTTAATCTACAACTGCAGCTAAATTGATTTGGTATCACATTGAGTTCACAAGAAAGTATTTCAGTACCTATTTTATTATCTGATGGTCAAAGTATCAGCCTATGTAAAAGACCCCCAAATACGCTCCCAAACCCAGAAGAATTGCGCATGTAAATAGTACACGGAAAAGAGAATTTTTGCCCAAAACAAAATAATGCAGATCCTTTACAATTCGTCGCGAACGGAGGCAGTGGCAGTCTCCTTAGAGCTCTCGCTGGCCACGCTCTTGGCGGCCTCGGTAGCCTCCTCGGTGGCACTTTCAGTTGCAGCTGGAGCTTGCTCAGCTTGAGATTCGACAGGTGCCTTCTCACTCTCCTCCTCGTAGGTAACCTCAGCTGCGTGCGTGCCGTTCTCTTTGACGAACTTGATAAGATCCTCAATGCTTCGGCTTCCACTGTAGGTGACTGGGTTCTTCTTGTCACCAGCCTTGAAGAGCTTGATGGTAGGGAAACCTTGAATCTCATCTGGGACGTCGTTGGCGGTAGCATCGACCTTGGCGATGGTAACCTTGCTATCGAGGCCAGCCTTGACATACAAATCGGCAAAGATATCGTACTTAGGGGCAAGAGCCTTGCAGTGTCCACACCATGGTGCGTAGAATTCAACCAAAACATCCTTGGCATCATTCAAGACGATCTCATCGTAGTTCTTGGCAACAATGATTTGGACTGGACCTTCTTGCGTCTCAGGAATTGGCTCAGACTTGATGCTTGGCTCGACCTTGCCTCCAACAAAGTCATCAACAAATTTACCGACGGCCTCGGAGGTGATCTCAGCCTCTTGGTCGAATGGGAATTTCTTGTTGTTAACGGTATCTTGAATAGCGAAAGCAGGGAATTTGTCGGCCTTCAAGTTCAAGTTACCAGCGTGGGCGCCAAATGCCTTAGCATCAATGGTGGCAAAACTGATCTTTCCTCTGTGCTTCTCAGCAACAGTCTTAAGGGTATCGGAAAGGGTGGTTCGCTCTTCAGGGGTCTCGGCAAAGATGTAAGCCAATGGGATTCCGGTGGCCATGTAGCCGGAGTAGGTCTCTGGGCCAACTTCGCCAATCAATGGGAGGGAAGCGGTCTTAACGAAGCTCTCAATGGCCTCGCCGTCAAAAGCATCGCCAAACACGCTCTTGCCCTCGTCAAAGGACTTGTAAAGAACGAGAGCTGGGAAAGTGACACCCTCAGCCTTGGCCAAGGCGGCATCGTTGGAGGCCCCGAAAAGATATGTATCACGGAGCTTCTCAGCGATAGCTGTGTATGTGGTGTTTGATGTCTTATCGTCGGCCTCGAAGTATGCGACTAAAACAACCTTATCCTGAGTCTTGAAATCCGCAAGGGTATCGGTTGTGATGGTAGAAACGGCAGGGAGAGATTGCTTGGTCATGTATGAAACAATCCTATAAAAAGAGGATTAGTGAATGTGCCATTTGGACCAAAAGTTTCGCAGGTTTGACTTACGCAGGTGCTTTTCTAGCGCCAGAGTATGGGGTGACATTGTCTGGACCACGGAAGACCTTGAGGGTTGGGTATCCTTCAACTCCAAAGCTTTGGCAGAGGTCGGCCTCTTCTGTGCAATCAACCTTGGCAAGCTTGATGTCCTTCTCCTTCAATGTTGTGGCGGCCTCCTCGTACTCAGGCGCGAGTGCTTTGCAGTGACCACTGTTCCATGAATTAGTAATCTACTTGCGAACAGGTGTTCGGAGTGGCGCAAACGTACCACCATGGCTGTAGTAGAGAAACAGGATGTTAGCATTGTCGCAGTCTGCAGATAAGAATTAATGGGGACATACTGCGTAAACTACAAAGAATTGGTCAGTTCATGTTCGCGCGTTCTTGTCATGGAGGGGCAATCGGCACACTTACATTCTGCAAGCACTAATTCGTTGTCCTTGACAAAAGTTGGGAAGCTGTCCTTGGTAAGAACCTCGACGTCGGAAGCTGAACCAGCTACTGGATGTTGAGATTCGGAAGCTGAAGCAGCTACTGCAAAAGCTGCGCCGAGCGCAAGAGCATTGAAAGTCTTCATGGCGGTTGCGATGTGGAAGAAGGTAATGAGTGAGTGAACGTTCGGGCCTGTGAAGTCAATGCGTTAAAGGAATGGCTTTGTGTAGGTGCGGACCGGAGACAGGATTGCGATTGCGATTTTGGAAAGATGGAGAATTGGCAATTGTGGAGGGGGTGGGATGTGACTTTATAGACACGTACCTCTCGAACTCGTGAATAACTAAAGGAATCAAAAAGGATGGGTTGGGATGGATTGGGATGGGTTGCGGGACGAACTAGATGGCGTTGAATAAAAGAGGCGATGTGGTCCCTTTATTCCCATGCAGCATGGATCTCTAAGCGGTCGCTAGCCGACCTGTTTAACCGCCGCTCAGAACAGGTGTCTTCATGCAGGCCTGAATCCATACAATGATCACAAAAAAAAGCCATAAACCTCCGTACTGAGCCCCTTTTGGCCCGTTACATGCTACCTGGGCGATCGCAGTCGCCCAATATTTTCTGTACCCATCACTTTCTATCTGAATTCTGGTATGTGCGCTCACAGGATATTCAGCATGAATGCAGGCAGCTTTGGAGTACCGGTATTTTCATGTCACACGGTACCCTACCCCACGGACTCCCCAGGTAGTTTTTGCTAGAGCCCGAGAGAACACACACAATGGCTGACGTTGGTGGCACTCACCCACCATTATTGTGCCATGTTTAGTAACCAACAGGAGAGGCAATTGTGAATCCTCCCTACACCTATTCGGGCCCGACGATGAGGCTTACAGTACTTGCTCAAGCGGTGGAAGCTCGCCACTACTTCGTCGAGTTCAGAGGCAATCCTGCCATTGATATTGACTCGGTGGAGCATCCAGGGATCGGCAGCCTCGCCCCCATGAGCTTCTTCCGCAGCAAACTCTTGGCTGGCTATAAGTAGAAATCTCAACATCCCTCTCGCTCATTTCGAGGGAGCAAACTTCGCACCTTTGCAATCTTAGCTCGAATATTTCCTGCTGTTTGCATTGAACGTATGTCCACACCAAACATAGCCTCTCTAGATGCTGGCTAACCTGCTTTCAAGCGATGCACGTTTCGCATTCACCATCTGATCTGTCCATACACCAGTTTGCACCAGTTTGAGGGCTCCGTTGCTAGGATGACATTCCATCTCAACTCATCTGAAGTTTCCTTCGTCGTATTTGTCACCCTGGTTTATCGTGTCCGAACTAGGTATGTCCGAACTCTAATTTCCGAAACAAGACTTCCAACCTGAGCTACCCCTTTCTTAAACGAGAAGATTTTCAAGACAGTAATCTTGCCTTGCCATGGGAAGAACAGGTGGCACATGATTGGAGACCACTGGTCTTCAAGAGGCCACTGCTGTGATAGATTTTCTGGCTATACTTTTGGGATTATGTAAGAGAGCCTGGATGTAGCTTTAAGTATATCTGCATTCTTATCTCTGTTGTCATCCTCAAATGCAGCCTCAAATGCAGCCAGAGATAGAAGGTTGGAGGTTGACCCTCATAAGCCATTTGGTCTGCGCATATTGCATCGCGGGATCTACATACCATTTCAATTGGAGCTGTTTAGTCGACATCAATTGTCTGAAGTTTCGTCTGCTTAGCAAAGTAGCATAAGAAGGCAACTGTCAGCAACAGTCAATTTTCGCTATTCTTATATCTACACTTGATATTCCATTGGAATGGTTTTTGTATGGCACGAGAAAAGCTTATGTAGTCAGTAACCTCATAATATGTCGGCCCAGAAAAATTCAAGGCAATTCAGCGACGCCGAGATTTACGACTTTCAATTTTCTTTCCAGCTCAGAGCAAGATTTCTATTTTGAACTTTCTCCGTTGGCTGGCAAATGTGTAGCGGACTGCCAGTCAATCAATGGCTTTGTTTTGCAGCAGTGTCGGGGTCTTCAAAGCTCCTCGGATGACGGTAGTTAAATTTCTGAACAACCAAGCAATTCAAGACTCAATCTATTGCAGGGCAGGAAAAGGCTCAAAACGGAGCGTGAAGGTTGCCACAATTCCTTTGGCTCAAACGCTTCAATGTATCCATATTTGCGACCGTCTAGCAAAAACAAAAGACGCTGGTGCTGGCTCTACCTAAATACCTTTCAAACTACTCGAGTATTCTTGGGGGCCAGCCCCCAAACCCCCGAGGCTCGCTACGCTCGATGAAACATTGAAGATATACTATATACTCAACTACACTCAAGAGCATCGTTCTAGAGCGTAGCGAAGGGGCCTCCACGGCAGTGGCCTCCGGAGGACCCGCGGAGCGTGCCAGAGAGACACTGTTGAGATCAGTGTTGAAAACCGGGCTGGGCTGTTGATCCAACAAATTTCACCGCTCGCATCTCATCAGGCATCTCACCAGGAGAAAAGGCGGGGAGTGTCATAGTGAGAAAGCGTCGAAGTGAGAAAGCGCTGAAGTGACGCCTCGATCGGGTTCATCTCCCGCCTCCATCGTGCCTTCCTCACTTTGGCGAGCCGGCCACGCACCATCGTGCTTTGGCTTTCCTTCCGATCTGTTTCGATCTTACTTGTCTTCACCCAGTTCCTCGGGCACACCTCTGTCTGCAAATTGGCATCTCGCGCCTTCTCCTACTGGCCATCGTCTCGTCTCCATAGATCCCTTTTTCTAACCCTCAATTTCTCTTGTACTCGCCCTTCTCTCCCATCAGCACCTCGCTCTACCACCTTTCAACTCCAATTTTGCCGTTTTGGTTTCCAAACTCCACAAGAGCATGGAACATGGACAACATCCCCACCCCCAGCAGTGCTATCATCCGCGACCGGGGCTTCAGTGCCAGTCATGCAGGCAATCACTCTACGCCGCCTGCTCGACCGGCCGCAGAGAGGCCAGGCTCTCGAAATGGGATCCGACGACAGGAAGAAAACCGCTCTCCTTCTACACTGCCAAAGGCCTTTGAAAGCATGCTGAAAACTACCACAGAAACGGGGGATATCGGCATGTTTTCAATCAAGCCATCTCGAGTTCCTCCACCCATCAATAGTCCTCGCAGACTCGGAACCTTCAACGAGAATGGGCCGTCGAAGCAGCAGGCTTTCCAACCATATGGCGTCCCAGTCGTCGACGATAGGCGGCGTCTGCCTTCGTACACGAGAGACGCCACTTCAGAATTGATATCAATGTACCAGAGCCCGAGCCAAAAATCTAACCGAGTTTTCGACGACAATACAGATTACAGATCATATTCTATGAACCAAACCACCTCTTATACATTGTCAAATCATCGGTCATATGCAAGTCTTCGAAGTCAGGCAGGGGATGGAGGTTTGCTCCAGCGTCCTCGCTCACCCTTTGCATACCCAACTCGTCTCAGACGCCCTGGATTTCGTCCATCATCGCCAGCATTGACCGATGGCGGTGGAGTTGATTATCGTCGTCGTGCCGAGATTGACCGCATGCCATACGTAAGTAGTTTCTTGAGTTACGAGAATATTTTTCTCGGCTGCTTCACTTGGCCTGGGTCTGCTCTCCTTGAATTTCTGTAGCTTCAAAGTGGCTCTTTTCATTGTGCTGGCCAATTCTAACCGCCAGACAATAGGGCCCCGGGCACAGCACATCATCGCCGTCTTCTCTCTACGCACAGAGGCGAAAACCACCGCTTGCTCTGCGTCCCGAAGGCAACAGGTCAACTCCTTCTCTCCTGAGCCAACCCTCGCCCCCACGACGTTGTTCAAGCCCGCTCAACCCTCACGGCGGCGGCCATCCTGGGAGTGACTGGCCGCGAAGAAATGTCAGCGGACCTGCATCAGCAAATGGACTAGCATCGGTCAACACATCCCCAGCTCGAAGTACATTCAGTCTTGCATCAACTGCCAACCTCTTTACTTCCAATTTGCCTCCGTCGAACACAACGACACCTGGGAAAACGCAGCCACAGTCTCCCTTATACTATGACTACACGGAGGATTTCGAAGTCGAGGATTATCACCGGCCTGTTCTACGTGAGCCTCCTCCTCAATTTCGTATGGCCGAGACTATTCCAGAAGATCGTCCAATGCATTCTGGCAAGCTATCGCTGGTTGATTCCAATACACGGAACATCACTCCCAGTCTCAACACTGGCGTCAGGGTTTCTTCCTCTTCTGCGTCAATCCACCAAGTCAACGCTCAAGACGCAAATGATTCGGTAATGGCCGATGCAACTGTTGGAGGCTGGCCAGCACGAAAGACCAGTACGGTTTCACAAACTTATGTTGACCGGCGGCTGACCAAACAAGAAAACTCGCGTGGCGGAAAAGGAACACTCGAGATACAAAATTTGGACCATGAAGCACAAGAGCTGAACATCCATGTCAAGGGAGCCTTTAAGCTTACTCCCACCGGGCCAATGCCGTCACGCCGCAGTCAACAAAGTGAAAGAACTACAGCAACTGATAATCACGCCGAGAAGAAAATAGTTTACGAACTCACAGAGACCTACAGGCAAAGCGAGGTTGAAACCCCACTAAATGGCGCTTTCGAGCCAGTGCCACCGATAGTTGGCTCTTCTAACCAAGATGACGCCAAAAGCAACGAAAAAGAAAAAGAACTGGATGTACAAAATAAGACTGCCACCCCACAAAAATCTCGAAAATCTGCCCATATTTCTTTATCTCCTCCACGTTCGAGCAAGAAGGAATTAGATTACCATCAAACGAGATCATCATCGCTGGATTTCGCGTCATTCCGTCCCAAGCGAGCAAGATCAAGCGGTTTCAACTCATTCGACACAGGATTAGAAGATTTGGCTGAGCTCATATCGTCACTAGAAACCGCCAATGAATCCCAACGATCAGACGATATATCTAGTAATGCAATCGTGCCACCCGAGCGGGCGTCAAATTCGCCTACACTTCCCGAGCAGCTGATAAGCAACAAAGCAATGACCCAAAATAAAATCACAGCTCCCGTTTCTTCATTCAACCAGCAGCGAGATCACGGAGGTCATTTGCATCCGACGAACAGCCAAGTGAAGAGAAATCATCGGCGTCAAAGAGCACCACCGCTCATTGAGCCTATATCTATTCATGGTGTAAATGACTTTACGGATTTCAATCCTCAGATCCCCAGGAAATCGGTCTCTCGCTCAGGCTCTCCTATGTTAGCACCAAAGCCGATATCTCCAGCGAGGCAGTTAAAGCTGAAGAATAGCGTACCCCAACTTATGAAAGCCCTTCCTCCCCTTCCACCTCACCTTAGGATGTATAGTATCACTGACATGCCACCGTTGGAGGCCGGAAACGAAGAAAGCGACATGCCTTGCCTTTTCTCATTGCTACTACCTGGCAACAGCTCGACATTGACGAATGACATTCAATCGCCCCCAAAAGCGTTTCTCGGTAACAGTGTACAAAATACAACGCAGTCAGAGACATTAGTCGAGCTGCCTGGATCTGGAGACATGTCTCTTTCGCCAAATTCCAACCAGGGCACATCATCACCAGAGAGTGACGCGCACATTGCAAGCCCACCCAAGCTGAAACTTAAGATGCGCAGCTCTGGAGACGCTCCAGAGCTCTCTCAACTATCTCACCATGATTCACGTCCGTGGAACTCGGAAGAAAATTATCCATGGTCTGCGACCCCAAACATCCGTTTGCCCTCCATCGTGACAAGAGAAAAATCTGCGGCTTCAAAGCAACCGAAGTTCAAATTGAAGGTTTCCCGAACTTCCAACTCCACAACGCAGGAGACCGTCAGGATTAATCGGGAGCTGGGAGACTCCTTCAAGGTCACTCCTGGCCTACATTTGCCAAACCCGAAAGACCTTTTCACGCCTGCGGCAGGAATCAACAACATCTTTCACCAAGTGAGCCAGCATATTCACTCAAGGAGGTCTAGCTCCATTAGTGGTCCACCCGGAAGAGAGAACAGTCCAGGCTCAGTGGCGGCAGCTAGCCAAGTCGATCAGGGTATGGTGCAGACATCGCCTCTCACATCCAACCCGCCTGGTTCGGCCGAGGCCCAAGTTCGGTTCTCGGATAGTGGTCCAAAACCAAGCATTGAGGGACGTCACTCTTTGCGTAAACGCTTCTCGAGCTTGAAGACACGAATCGCACCTCCTTACTTAGTGAATGGTGGCTCACAGTCATACGATGATGTTACCTTGAAAGGTGTGGTCCCTATGGGGGGTTTAGTGCCACCAGCTGCTCGCTCTGTGCCTAATCTTCACGCAAGTATTGGATTGAGTGTGGAGGTAGAAGATACGACCGTACGACAATCTGGAGAGTGTGCAAGACGACTGAAGTTGAAAGAAAAGCTTTCGAGATGGCTCAAGGGGGCGCGATCAGCAATTGCAGCTCGTGTTAGGTACTTGAGCTCGTCCGGAAGAGGGAATCATGATAGGGCATAATTGGTAATCCTGGTTGGTTGAGCATTCTGTTTTTGTTGCTTTTGATGTTTGGCTTTGAAGTCATTGATATTGAGGTGTGAAGCTTCTTTCGCTATTTTTGCCTTGTCAGCTTACTAGATTAATTCGTGGGGATGGAGGGGCACTAGAGTCCACTAGGAGAGAGACCGGTAGGGCTGAATGCAGATGGAGGCTACTATTAGTGTGTCCGTAGCTTGTTCAGCTCACTTTAATGTCAAATCAGAATTTTTGAAGAAAAGCCCCTTTGGTATTGCACCCATTACAGTCTGCAATCCTGCAGTTTGCAGTTTGCAGAGTAGCCATGGACCTTCGCTTTTGCCATTCCATTTGGTGAAGATTTCACGGGTTTGAAACAGCATTTCGTTATTCTGTTCGAATTAAAACGCTTTTCGATAACAATAGATAGAATCGAACCATTGCTGACCTGTTACATGAGATCTAAGAAACATGATTTGTGGGGAAAACGGGATTAAGGTAAGTGAAGTTTGTTGTCTAGATGTTCATCCATAGCCCTCGGTTACGAACAGTTCTTATTACTACCGACCCACCCACATCGCTTGGTACTATCATCGAAAGTACTGTACAAACTTCAGAGCCGATTGTTATCTCAAAGCCGGACCGCACTCCAAAAGGCAACGGGTGCAAATAATTGTGGGAGAAGTGTTGATATCTCTGCGTATCCTGCATATAAGAATCGCTTCTGATGCCTTGGCTGTTCAATGGATTTCTTAAGGCCATAATTATGAACTATTAGATGGCAATGAGTCATATTCGAAGCATGGTTCGCCCTCTTTGCTTTGCGAGGAAATTGGGCCATACAGAAGGGATGGAGAATAGATCCTGGTTTGGCCCGGCTAGATTATCGACAACTGAGAGTGGTGTGGGTACGATATGGTTGGGAGAGGTTATAAGATGCGCGGATTTCATGGGGTTTTCTCTCTCATAACAATTCTTTGATCCTCATTTGAAATTCTCAAGCACGAACCATTTTCAATCTATCTTCTAAATTCTTATATCGACAAGATGAACGAACGCAAAGGACTGAAGCAGCGTCTAGCAGGTGCACTCCGCCGCTCTTTCCCTCACAGGAAAACACGGCAGGGCAGTTACGAGGCAGATGTCCCCATGGTCCACCAGATTGACGATGTCTCAGACAAAAGTATGCCTGTTTATGGCCAATTCAGGACAAGGTACGTAAGAAGAGACGGAGCAGTGTAGTACTGTAATAATTGGGTTATAAGCCCATATTCTTCCATTTGAAGCTTTGTTGTGTCTGAATATTTGAGAGAATGAAGGCCGAAATGAAAGCTGAAAACGGGAGAGGCTCGTTCACGGGAGTGACTCTGTCATTCTGACCTTCATTCTCTCTCATAGGTCTAACACAATGAGAGTCAAAATGGGAGAGATTCAGAAAACAGGAGAACCTCCTATTCGGACCTCGGTTCTCTTGGACAAAGAGGTCTTCCCCTACCGAGCCCCTATCAGCACCTCACTCCCTTCTCCAAAAAATCCAATGAAAACTAACACCCCACCCACAGCACACGCGAACTTCCCGAAGACTACGCCAGCAGAGCCACCTTCGTTGCCAGCCCCGGCAGCTCCCGCCCATCTCTCTGCCGCATGACAGCTACCGTCGCCGACGTCCGGCGAGAATCCCACGCCAGCTCTGCACCCAGCACTCCCAACAGACACTCATCTTCGTCTTCGCCAGAGGAGTTTGCTACTCGGGGGCGGCGGAAGGATTCCCAGACCTCATTAGCATCGTCGCTTACGTCGTGGACGAGCAGTCGAAGGGTCTCGGTGGCGACGATTGCGTCGAGTATCAAGAGTTTCATGACGAAGAGTCAGAGGAGGCGGGAAAGGAAGGCGGAGGCCTGGAGTAGACCC
Source organism: Hymenotorrendiella dingleyae (assembly GCA_003988905.1). Lineage (NCBI taxonomy): Eukaryota > Fungi > Ascomycota > Leotiomycetes > Helotiales > Helotiaceae > Hymenotorrendiella > Hymenotorrendiella dingleyae. The sequence continues at coordinate 46,373 of QYAP01000669.1, forward strand.
AGTACGCCGTACCCTGGTGAGAAATGAAACCCCCTTTATGAAGTTGGTCGACTTTGAAGAAAAAATCTCTGTTGGGTTTTGTCATGTTGCGAAGGATATGGCTTGATGTGGGAATAGATGCTGACGTTTTGTGTATTTAGGCAACGCCCAGTTTTTCAAAACAGGGAGGGATGATGTTACTGTGGAAGATGAACCACTTGGCGATGACAATCCTCTTGCGCCTGGAGACATGGTACAAGGCCCTGATCAAGTAGGTAAGTTTTTATTTTGTCAATTTTGATCTGATCTCCACGATTCACCCTTCAAACCAATGGAATCAACTCCGAAATATCTAGAGATAATGGTTGGCATATAGTTTGAACGAAGAAATACACGCAGCAAGATGGAAAAGAGTCAATTACATGGAATATGATTGTGCTGACATGTTCCTACCTAGCCTACCAAATCCGAACTGTTCGTCAGCCAGGAAGCCATTATACAGAGTACCCTTTCCCCGTTATCGTTGCCCTTTGAAACCGAGCCACGCAGAAGATTTTCGCTTCCTCGGTGGAATTAGAAGACGGCTCCTCCGATGATAAAGACCCGATCTTCTTCTCGCTTCACCCATTGAATCACTTGGCTTGCTCCTTGTGCAAGGCTAGCTCTGGATACATTGGGGCCGGCGACGCAGTAGAACTCGAAGAGTGGCGTGGTCCATGCGAGAGAGATGCTGTCACGGCTGGCGCAATGAAGAACTTTGACATGGGAATGTTTTGCATGCGTTGATGCATGTAGATTGTGGTACAGGCTCATGAGTCTGTTTTTGTTTGTTAGATACCAATTTTTAAAGTTATTAGACAGTAATGACACTGTGTAGACATAGAGGCATCTTACCTTCTTCTTGCCAAGAGGCTGCTAAAATGCGGCGAGAAAGATGGCATGGTGAATTGCACGTTGACACGCGATTTATATAGGAAGTGTTGGAGATGAGTCCCGGGAATGATGTCTGCCGTACTTGGGCGTCCTTCTCGAACAGCAGTCTTGATGATATTCATGCTTCCATTTTTCTCCAACTGCTCAACAACATCATCCCGCATTTCTTTGAGCTCGAAGAAACTTTCCTTGTCCGCACTTATGAGAAGGACTGCAATCTCATCTTCTCGGCCCCGGCCAGCGGTCGAAGGTCGATCATCAGACGAATCAACATCATCATGAGCGTTGATGAAGCTCACATACATGTAAAGGTAACCTTTGTTGTTGAAGCCAGGAAGGCAAACAGGAATCCAGTTTTCGCCTCCACCTGCCTTCACGCTCCCAGCTTCAAATAACATGTTGAAGATAAGTTGCAGATCGCTTGGATGAAGTGAGTGTCGCTTTGGTCTTATTACGCTAACGAGTCGACCACCAGCAACAATTAAGCCATATAGTAATTTCTCAGTACGGGCCTTCATGAGAGTGTTGTTGATAACATGCCTCTGAGACTTCCGGATTTTTAGACACTCGAGTGCTGAAAGTAAAGCCGATGGCGAACCTTTTGTGAAAGTGTCCGCCAAAGATGAAAGAAGTGTTTCTGTTCCTTCGAGTGGCCTCCGAAGATCCGTATTAGGTCGCTTCGTAAAGAGCTGTGTCAAAGTTGGTAGAGTCAAAGTTGAAAGAATTTGCATGTAGAGAGCTTCTAATTGAGCTCGAAGCTGAGAGTCACTTTCGTCAAGCTTACTGATAGCTACAAAGTAGAGTGGGCCTGCGGTCATAACGACAAATCTTGTCCCGCCAGCTGTAAAACCCATCAATGGGTCATTGGAATCTTCATAAAAGGATATGATGGTTTGGATAATTCCGATATACCCATTAATCAGATTCTGGTCACCGTGCCTGCTGTAGATTGGCTTCCCGGCTGAAGATAGGATTAGATAGTGCTTGAGTTTAGCTTTCCATTGCGACAAGAGTTGTTCCTCGTTGCCTTCCTTGGTATCAACTAGCTCCATCTCGTCAAATTCATGATCGAAATTGACCAAGGAGGTATCCTCATAGTCGATGGATTCGAATGGAATGATTCCATCGGTTTGGGTAGAGAGCAACTTCCAAGCCGGACTCTTCGAATTGAGACCTTCATCCAATAGACTTGCAAGATCACCGTTTGCCCGTAACGTAGGCACGTAGCTCATCAGACTCGTGTTATCATCAAAATCGATCCCATTATGACTGGCTTTCCTCCTTGGCGTGTTCTGCCCTGTAGAACGACCGGAGACTGACACCGAACGACTAGCCGATGTTGAGAAGGTCCCTCTTGACCCATCAGGGAACGAAAGCGTCTGTATATCTACCGACGAAAGCGCCGTAGTAGGCTTTGATACCAGCGAGGGTCGTTTTGTAGGAGCGAGGGGTGTCAATTGGCGATCCGCAGTGCTGTGTAGCAAAGCCGTCGGTCTTGGAGGGAGGGGAGGCCGTTCTTCTGCGTCTTCCTGCATATTCTCCTGCAGTTTATCCATCTGCTCCCCCTCCTGCTTCTCTTCCTGCTTCTCCTCCCTGGTGCCCTGCTTCCCCTCCAGAGTACTCGGCCTAATCGTCGCGTCAGAGCTGTCCGATCCTTTGACTCTCAATGAAGCATCCTTGCCCCGGTTCTCGTTGTCTTTCTCGGTCGTCTCGTCGTCGTTGTTCATCGCGTGCAACCCATCCTCATCCTCTGACCTCCTCACCGGCGATTGATCGTGCTCTGGCTTAATCGTCGCACCAGAGCTGTCTGACCCTTTGTCTCTCAATGAAGCATCCTTGCCCGGGTTCTCGTTGTCGTTCTCGGTCGTCTCGTCGTCGATGTTCATCGCGCGCAACCCATCCTCATCCTCTGACCTCCACGCCAGCGATTGATCAACCGTTGCCTGCACCGGTACATCAGGAAGGGGGCTGCGCTCATCTGCAGAGGTTCCCATGAAGTGCCACCTACAGAAGTGGTGGAAAACGGCAGTGCTTCAGCGTTCACCGCATTATTGACAGCCGAGACGACTCTCTGATACAGGCCGCGCCGCTATCGTCGGGGCTCGAGCAGGGGTGGAGGTTAAGCTTTAGCGAGTGCCGTCAGACGGCCTGGTGGGCTGGGCTACGGCTACTGAGGCACAAAGGACACACTTGCGTAGGCAAACGCGAATCCCCTCGCCCTACAAGTCAAACCCTCTCTGCCTCCGCCCTTTTCTCTAGTCGAGATTCGATATGCCCTGCATTGCCCTTTCTGCGACGGCTTGCAAAAATAATGGCCCCCCTTGAGCCGAGCTCAGGGCGTCAGTCTGTTTCGCCAACCAGCTCTGGGAGAGCTTCTCCCATCTCCAGAAAATGGACGAACGGTACAGCTCTGTCCAATATTGTGCCCCTTCATTCACAACTAATTGGCATGCTCTAGACGAAACCCCCAGTAAAGACAAAGCATTCCGCAGATATGCTTCGGGCGTTGAGAGGTCCCTCTCCCTGTTCGACACAGCCCTTCAGGAATGGGCAGACTATATTTCTTTTTTGGGACGGTTATTGAAAGTATGAGATAATTCCAATTATTCCCATGACGGAAGGGACTGAATTTCTGTTATAGTCTCTGCAGGCGCACCCTCCAAAGAGTACCGCAGTTCCATCGAAAGCCATTGTCGCAAAGCGTCTTGCTCAGTGCCTAAACCCTTCCCTCCCCTCCGGAGTACACCAGAAAGCCCTCGAAGTCTACGCCTACATATTCTCCATGATAGGCAAAGATGCTCTCTCAAGAGATCTCCCTCTATATCTTCCCGGTCTAGCCTCTACGCTGTCATTCGCATCTCTCTCAGTGCGAACACCCTTCCTAGACCTCCTCGAGAAATACCTCCTCAAGCTAGATGCTCGCTCTATTCGCCCGGCTCTTAAAGCTATCATACTCTCAGTATTACCCGGCCTGGAGGAGGAAACAAGTGAGGAGTTTGAAAGGACTATGAAATTGCTTGATGGATTTAAGCGTGCTGTTAGACCAATAAACGGAGATGGCCTTGAAGGAAATCATAATACCGCGGATGAGTTCTTTTGGCAGTGCTTTTTTCTTGCTGCCATTACAGGCAATACTCGCCGACTTGGTGCTCTCGCATATCTTACGCGAAACCTGCCCAAGCTTGGCCAACCTTTACCTACGGATCAAGCAAAAACTCCCACTAATGGGGCAACGAAGGAAGATTCGGACTCAACTGCAGAAAGTCTGGCAGCATTGGTGACGTCCCCCGAACCAGGACTTTTACTGCGATGTTTTGCTGCCGGACTGGCAGATGAGCAGCTACTCATTCAGCGTGGATTTCTAGATCTTCTTGTGACACACCTACCTCTACATTGTCATGTTTTGCAAAAGAAAGTCAAAACAGAAGATCTGGAGCTTTTGGTTTCTGCTGCCGCTGGGGTTGTTGCCCGCAGAGATATGAGTCTTAACAGGCGGTTATGGACATGGCTGTTAGGTCCTGAACCTGTCAACCCTGATGGCGAAGGTGGTCCAGAATCCCCGGCATCTGTGAATGCCGAATTTCCTGGCCATCAAACTGCCTCTAGAACTCAATACTTTGAAGAATACGGGATACTACCGCTTACCCGAGCTCTGTTGAAGATGATAACTCGCGAATCTGTCAATCCGGTCGAACGAGCGAGGCCATTCCGAATATGTCTCTCTCTTATGGACAGATGGGAAATAGGTGGTCTTGTGGTGCCAGATATATTTTTGCCAGTTGTCAATAGTGTCCGCAAATACAAAGACCAAGCGGCAACCAAATCCGACTTCTCTGAAGTTCTCCGCAGCGCCAGTGTATTTTTCGACGGCGTCGAGAGTGGTCTTATTTGGGGGGAGATTGTTGGTTTGATAGCACAAGCCATCGGACCAGGAAGAGCTACATCTTTTGAAAGGACTGACAAACTCTCATTGGTTAATTTTATCATCGCCCATTTCAATGTGAGGGAAGAGGAGATGCTTATCATACATGCTCCTCTGGCCACCCTTACGATCTTAGCGATGTTAAAGGAAGGCAGGGAAAAATCAGAGAAGCAAAAAAGCGGTACTGCTATATCTGAAGACGTTTCTAGATTGGCTTTGAGCACTGCTATGGATCTAGTGGACCTTATCCCCGAGCGGGCCTTCCAAACTCGACCTTCAACAAGCCAATCTTCTACCACAGCCAATGCTGATGACTTTGTTGGCCGTAAATCTGCCACGGAAATCTTGCGAATTATGAACACATTCTATGTCCAAGACCAAGGCAATCTCGATGCCGTCCCGCCTCCTTTCTCCACCCGCGGTGTGAGCGAATTGCTCGTGAGAGAAGTTGGAATCATCACCAGCCAGACTCTCTCAGAGTCAGTATCAAGTGCTGATGCTGGCATGAAGACGAAGCTTCTTGTGATGATACTGACCAAAATACCCAAGGTTGCAAGTTTAGATGTTGCCAACATACTCTCGTCGATGCAGAATAGGATGGCAGGCCCCTCGCCGCTGCCTTTTGTGGCTTTCACATCGATCACATCTCTTGCCACCAACTTATTTTCAGCCTCTTACATGTCAGCAGAAGATCTATCGGGATTGATAGAGCCTTTGGTGCGAATATCTTGGTCCTACCTCTCAGCATCTCAGCCCAAGTACCATGTCGAAACCGTTCGGTGTCTTTGGCAGCTCCAGACGACGCTATTACTTTCCAATCGAGAGATCGAGTCTACCATATGCTCTCTCATGTTAGAAAATGACATAAAGGGAACCTTTGCTGTACGAGATGCCGATCCGGGAAGGAGCTTCGCTATTCTTTGGACACATACGCTTCAAGATAATACCGTCAACCTGGAGCGAAGGGTATCCAAGTCAAGCACTGGCGAAGCAAAACTTCCCAATCGCGTGTCTGGAATTGGTCATTACGAAGTGATGCTAGGTAGACCTCTGTTCTTATTCCTAGACGCATTAATAGATGAACACACTCAAATGTTCATGACGGTCAAGACTTGGCTACACAGCCTTGTGGGAATAGACAAGTGCGTAATCTCATATTTCGAGTTCAAATACATCGCTAATAATCCCCAGAATCTTCCATCTGTTTGTAGCGAAGTTTGCGACTTTTGACTTTCTGCAGACAATGTCAAGCGAGAAGTCCAATGCATCAGATGAGCATGCAAGGCTTTACACCCAAGAAGACGATGTTAATCAATGTCTTTACTATCTCCAAACGCTATCGAACATTTTGCGTTGGGCATCTGACGGTATTTGGGCGACGCTGGCAGAGAACACTATCGCTCCAGATGAAAGTGATCATTTCCTGCACAGAATAAGTATGTGTTCATGGTCCTATGTTGTTTCAAGTTGCTGATAAATATAGCTGGGAATGATGCCGAAATCTCCCTCCTGGAATTCTTTTTGCATGTTTGTTTACGAGCTATTTCTGGAAACCACGACCCAAAAAGTACAGAATCAAAATCACGGATAAGTCAGTTCCACAGAGTCGCTTTGACGACCCTGAATCAGATATTATTAAGTCCCTACTCTATACAACTTGCGGACTTGCAACTGGAGAATGTCCTTATCAATCGTTTAAGCCGGTCGTTAAACGGTCCGGACCCTTTCATCCAGGTTCTTCTCTTGGATGTAGTCCTTGATTCGCTTAAAATCCGCAATGCAGCTAGGCAAGCTCAAGTACCACAATCACCGACTTTAGAGGTTAAACGAGCGACCACTCAAGATATGGCTCAGAGCTCGAGTGTTTCTTTACCAGCAGACCAGGCCGAGCCTCGCTCATTCGTCAGAGTTCCTCCACCCCCGCAAACACTCATCAAGTGTCTTCAGGCGGGCTTTGCATCACCCAGCAGCAGGCCTGTCCTTGATAGTTGGGTTAGCTTTCTTACTGAATGCTTACCTTTTTATTCAGACAGCATATTCCAAATTCTCATGCCTCTTGTTGAGACATTATGTGCCCAAATTGGACATACTTTCACAAGTTTGCAAGCTACATTTAAGGAGTCGGGTTTGAATGCAGGCGGGCCAGCACCTGAATCTACTTTAATATCGCTGTTGAATGGATTAGAGCAAGTCTTGGCGAGCGGTCATGACAAATTACTTCAGGAAGAGTCGAAAACGCCCATTGTCAAAAGTCCAGATCAGGCTCAAGGCTTTTTTGGTAATATGGTCTCGAATGTCTTCACGACAGAGGCCCCACAATCGAGGAGTGCTTCTGCGAATAACCGTCTCACAGTCCTTTTGTCGTTTCAAGATGCTGTCCGGATATGCTTCCTCATATGGTCATGGGGAGGACAAGGGGGGACCTTTCAGGATAGCGACTCAGCTGCTTCATACACTTATACGTCTTTACGCATGAGAAACCGCGCCCGCAGATTGCTTGAGCATTTGTTTGCTGCAGAGGCTCTGGAATGCCTCGAAACTGTTGTAGAGTTGTGGCAAAAGTCTTCTCGAACGAAATCCGATTCAAACCACATGGTCGTTTTCAACTTACTTCACGTTCTAGATGGCTCCAGACCCAAACATACAATTCCTGCTATTTTCAATGCTATTTATAGCCGTACCAATCCTTCAGCTTTGGATCCTTCGCGAAAGTCGACCATGACTTCGTCATTGAGCGACACAGATTTGGTCATATTCTTGGTTGAATATGCGCGGTCACTCGAAGATGATGCCATGGATGAAATATGGACCGATTGTATGACCTTTTTGAAAGATTTGTTGACAAATCCGTTTCCGCATAGACAAACCTTGCCGAGTTTATTGGAATTCGCGGCAATATTGGGTGAGAAGGTTGATAATACCAACTTTGGAGAACAGCGCAAGATGCGAAGAGACCTTGGTGTAAGATCCTTGAGAACTTGAAATTGAAACTAGCTGATTATGAAACAGGACCTTTTCCTAAGGCTTTTGACGGCAATATTTACGACTCGGCCAATGGGCTTCTCGGATGTTGTTCCCGATGCCGAAGAGCGCCCCTCGACAGCAGGGACGTACTCACTCGGTAGACCCGATGATGTTGTGGGTATTCTGGCATCCATTGCGCCCAATTTACCTAAAATTCTGGTCGAGCCTGATCGAGTCCTGTCTGCGTCAAATACAATCTCAACTGGTGTTATCGGACCGACCTTTAAGTCCAAGTCCTTCCCAGAAAATGTGGCGAAAAGCACACTCGTTCTGCTCTACCAATTAAGCAGGTTGCCCAATAACCAGAAGGCTTGGAAAAGGGATCTCGGAGAAGCCTTCAATGACCCCAAATTCTTCTCAAGCCCAGTATCTCTTATTGAGAATGACTGGCTCTCTCTATTGAAGCAGTGGACCATGAGTGATAAAGAGCGTATGCCAGAGCTACTTTCGCGGATAGTCCCTCCGGCCACTGCTGGAATCGTCTTTGGCGTTGGTGCAACGTCTGCTAGACTCGAAGCCGACCGAAAGACGCAGCTGAACCTACGGCGTGCTGCAACTTTTATTCTTGCTACCTCCGACGATCACTTTGTTACAGATTTGCCGATGCTGCAGGAAAAGATTGTTGAACTTCTGCCGGCAACCACCACTTCATCACCATCTTCGACTACAAGAGCGGATATATTTTTGTTAATCAGAGCGCTAGTTCTTAAAACATCGGCAATTCATCTCGCAACTTTGTGGCCAATTATCAATTCAGAGCTGCATACTGCCATATCCTCTATCGTTGCACCAGATCACAGCGTACCTTCCGATACATACAGTAACACCTCAGTACTTCAAGCATGCAAACTACTGGACACTTTGATATGTATAGCACCGGATGACTTTCAGCTTCATGAGTGGCTCTTCATCACTGACACAATCGACGCCGTTTATCGCCCTTCGCATTTCCACTCTACCGCGCTTGCCGACGAGCTATCCGAAGAGCTTGGCTCATCTGCGTCGTCGTTTGCGATTCAAACTGATGCGTCGGCAACACAAGCCTCCCAAATTCCGGCTCGCAAACCTCTCATTGGACGAGACGGTATCAGCGATGAAGGGAGCTGGGAGAGGAAGGATGAGTTGGTGGCTAAGGTGCTCAGACCTTTCTTTGGTCAGTTAAGCATCTTTGCTTTTGAGAGTACATATTCGATGGAAGCGCCGGATTGGGAGGCTTGCAGGATGGATTTGTTGAGGGATTTATTCGATGAGAAGAGCATCGTCAGGGCATTGTAATATAAGAAGTAAGATCCGGGACGGCTAAAAGCTTCGGTGGGGCGAATAGAGATGGAGGCATTCCGGTGTCTCTTATTTTCATACAGTCTTTCCTTGTTTCCTCCTTTTTATATCTCTTGCATCTCTCAAATGCGGATCTATCTCTTTGGGCATCTTAGGGCAAGTACGCAGTCCATGAAAGCATGTATGCTAGAAGAGCAGCTGTTTTCCAGCGAAGAAAACCGCTAATTGTGCGGGTCTGTGGCGCCTACACCGGGGACGTTTCCAGACTTTCGGGCATTGCTTGGGTTAGCGCCTTATAAATTTCACGTAAGGTCTTCTCTTGCCAGTCGTTCCTTGGGTCTAGCTTCACAGATGCGATTTGAAAGTCGAGTCGCTTTCATATCACCGGATCGAGTTTCGCAAGCGTGGCATTATAAGGATGAAATTCATGAATTTTTTGTTGGCTCCAGTTCTTGGTCTGATTAGCTGACTTGGAGCGATTGGTCGCCAGTCTTCCACCTGATCTCCAATCCTTCCCCAACTGGCATTGTTTCTCCAAACGATTCGCAAATGCAACACAACATCAACCTAGAAATCAGCCGAAGCATACAGTTCCGCGCACTATGCCTTGAACCAGACAATTCGCAATCAGAAGACTAGTGGTTTGAAAGATTTGTACCTCTCACCTAAGGGAGAGCTATCTAGGTACCTAGGTAGGTATCTTAATTCCAGAAGAGTTCGGTTTTAACCAAATCTAGTAACTCATAACTACGACTTTGTACTTCTCGGTTTTGGGAAGCTTGCCGTTCGAGCCCTTGGGCAATAATCGCAATTCCCAGCTAGATGCAATCACCCATTTATTAAAAATCTAACGTTTTGAAACAGGCACGTCACGGTCCAAATCTTCCTTTCGAGCCGAGGTAGAAGTTGAGGAATAGGCGCGAAAAACAATTCCATGCGAGAAACGCAAGTCTTTGCGAGCCACGTAGAATGACAGCGTAGAACTATCTGAACTTCGCCGTCCTAACTCTGCTGGGACTAGTACAGGCCGTGTAAGTTTTCCCTTTCGATGTAGGGAGACACGCCAGTTGCAAGCCCTGTTCCCGGACGTTTCGCACGTGCCTTACTTGATCGTGGTAGGGCTCTCGATATCTAAATATGGGCATATTTCTGGAATTCAAGTCGGCAACATTTTCTTGCTTCTTGATCGTTTTCGGTCCCCCTCCATCATGGACCATGCATTTCCGATTTTGCAGAGCATTATTTCCCCGTCACACGAAGCGGTCTGCATAGTTGCTTCCACTGTGGTCACCACTCTTGCAAGCTTGTATGTTGCGAGGAGGACGTTATGTCCGACGCCTGAGCCGATTGTACTAAGTCCAAGGGCTACTCTTTTGGAAAAGCTGTCAAAGGAAGGGCAGGAAGACCTTCCTTACCCCCCAAACACATTTCCTGGCAAGAGAGATGTTTCAAGTCCTGTAAGTGCCATCGCATACGATATATACTTATGTATATACATATATATTCACATCATGTATCCTCAAGCAACTTGGAAACTTCACGAGGCCCTGCGAGAGTATAACTAACGCTCATGTCTATAGTACGGCACTATCAGGGTCTATGAGTGGGGCCCAGCGACAGGCCGCAAGATCCTCCTCATCCATGGCATCTCGACGCCTTGTGTATCACTCAGTGGCATTGCTCACGTCCTCGTTGAAAAAGGATGTCGGGTGATGCTCATCGATCTTTTTGGTCGTGGATACTCTGATTCGCCTGACCTGCCCCACGATGCTCGACTCTACACCACGGAAATCTTACTCGCCATCACATCCTCCCCACTCCCATGGACCCCCGAAGGATTCAGCATCATCGGTTACTCTCTAGGTGGTGGAATTACCGCCGACTTTGCTGCCTACTTTCCTAACCTCGTCAAGAATGTGGCTCTTCTTGCGCCTGCGGGTCTCATGCGGCCCCATCACCTCGGCTGGCATTCAAAGCTCATCTTCAATGACTTGATTCCTTCCAGAATCTTTGAGCTTTTACTTCGGAAACGATTGATGGGCGATTGCCAACTTACCAAGAGTTCAATTATTAAAGCCGTAAAATCGAAACTCGGTATTGCTGAGAGTGCCGACGATCTCGCTCGTTCGCAATTGAATGGGACGCACAATGAGGCGTTCAATAGTGCGCCGTTGCGGAAGAATAAACCGCATTTGACAGCCTCAAGCGCCGTAAAGGTACGTAATACGCTTCCTCCCCATTTCATTAGAACTTTCCTACCTAGCATACATTACCATACGAGACAACCCTTTTCGAAGCCCGACGTTCCGGTGGTCGCAGCTAATTATTAATCATAGTGGCAACTAGAATTCAACAAAGGCTTTGTCCGAAGTTTCGCAAGTTCAGTTAGATATGGCAGTATTACTGGACGCAACAAGACTTGGGAATTGCTGCGGAATCTAGATCAGCCTGTGCTCATACTGGCTGGGAGTAGGGATCCTGTTATGTAAGAATATACCCATTCTTCCTTCTTCTATCCTCCCTTTCTGTTTCCACCGTCTGTCCACCACGGTCCAAAAAGAAGTCCGTTAGAACGCACTACAACGCATTGAAAAGAGGCTCAACTGATCAATCAAAAAGAATACCAGAGGAACTAAAAGAAGACGCATATGCCGCTATCGGCGCCGACAGAATATATTGGAGGCCGATAGAGGGTGGCCATGAGTTTCCGATTACGCAGCCGGAGCTGTGTGTTGATGTTATTGGTGAAGCGTGGGGTGGGTTTTAGGCACCAGGTGTGTCATGCGAAAAGAAAAAGAAGATAAGTATTGGGTAATGGGTAATTGGGAATGAAGAAGTGAGTGGTGTTTTCGACTTGGCTGGTTTTTGGATAAGGACTTGGATTTGGATTTTGACTTCAAAGAGAACTTTGGTATACCCCTTTAGGATAATTTAATAGTTGGCGAGCGTGGTTTGGCGTTTCGGGTAATTTGGTGTCGGGAATTGTTAGATGAATACTTCAGAGCAAGTTATTTTGCATTACACAACATTTTTCCAGGACGAAAATTTTTTCGAAATCCGATCCGATCTCAATACTAACCAATAGATAAACGCCTCTCGAAATGAATTTAAAGCCTTCTAACCCTTCTTCCTGTCCTCTAAGTTCGTTAAAGAGGGCGAGAAGGGAGGAGTCCCTTATAAAAGACCTTTAACCTTTCCTTCGAAATTAAATCTATTCTAAGATTTCTAAAAAAGATAGAAAACTATTTTTAAACGATTCTTATAAGTCTTAAAAGTCTATTCAAATCTCCTAAAAGTTATAAACGTTTATATTAACGCGTAAAAACCTTTCTAAAATATATAGAATAATTCTATTATTTAATGATTTATAATTAATATCTTAATTTTTTATATCGAATATATTTTAATATATATTATAAACGAATTACTTTATTCTATTTATATAATTTTAAATCTAAGAGATTTAGTAATTAATTTATAATTCTATTAAACCTCTCAAAACCTTTTTTTTAATTTATTATTTCGAAAAGTTTTCATTTATATATAAACTATTAATAGGCTTATATAAAATAATAATAATATTAATCTTATTATTAATAATATTATTACTAATAATATTAAAAAGATTATTATTCTAAATAATTAAAGATTTATTTATAATTCTTTTATTTAATCTTTATTTAAAGTATTAAATAATTATAAATTTAAAAATTAGAAAGTTTTTATTATATAAAATCTTTTAACTTAACTGAAAATCAATCCTTATATAATTATTAAAATATTAATTATACTTTCCGGTTTTATTCTTTTTTTTAATATAAAAAAAATAAATATAAAACTCTTTAAAATTAAAAAGAAAATCGAAAAAATATTAAATATTAATCTTAAAAGAATTTTTTATAAATTTAAGAAAAATAAACTTTAAATCGCTTATAAGTTTTCCGGAATTCTATACGAATTTTATAAATTTAAAATTATTTTAATGGTAATTGACTATTTTGCCCCCATTTTTAATTAATATACCAAAATTGCCCCTATTTTATTCCACTTTGACTGTTTTGCCCCTATTTATTTTTTGACTGTTTTACCCTTAATTTTGATGTGACTAAATTGCCCCCAATTCTTTTTAAAATGCGATCAAATCGCAAAATTTAACTTCCAGACGATAGCCAAATCAATTCTGCATCGATAGATCTAGTTTCAAGAAGTTTAAATGATAGGGGGTGGCGTAGAAGCACGCGCAGAAGTAGGTGTTTTAAAGGCTTTCAATCGCGCAGGAGGTGAATCAGGTGACAGAGCCCGGGCCACCTGCATATCGATGTCCGACGTCCGACGATCGACCTACCTACCTACAGCGTCGCATTCTACAGAGTCGCACTGTATGGCATCGCATATTTGCAACCAGATCGTCTTCAATTAATCGCGTCATGGGTGGTAGGTAGGTAGGTAGGTAGGTTGATCGTCGGACGTCGGACGTCGATATGCAGGTGGCCCGGGCTCTGTCACCTGATTTCCCCCCTCATGCGTGGGTGAATAACTATATGCCACTGTACACCCTCCTACGCCACCAATTCTGCACTCTATGTTTCTGCAAATATGGCAATCGATACAGAATTGATTGCGCTTTAATATGGTAGGCAAATTAAACGGTTCCGATTTGTTTTCAGGAATAAATGTGTGACTAAAATGCCCCTATTTTGAAAAGGGGGTAAAACAGTCAAAGTGGAATAAAACAGGGGCAATTTTGGTATATTAATTGAAAATGGGGGCAAAATAGTCAATTACCGTTATTTTAAATCCGAAAAAAAAAGAAGAATTTCTAATAAATACTATTATTATTAAAATCATAGAAATAGATTTATAAAATACTTTTATTAAAAAGTTTAATATTAAATTAATAAAATTAAAAGAAATTATATATTCTAAGAAATCCGAATCCTTCTTTAATTCTTTTAATTTGAAATAGATTATTTATTTCCTTTAAGAGAATATTTATTTGTCACAGGCTAGGAGGGTGAGTAGCTTTACCACTAGACCAACAGTGAACTGCCCAAAAAGGGACTATTATTGGATGGAAGTCCAATATGCAGGGTCACAGATCTGGACCTGTAACATTATTATTAATTTAAAAAATAACTCTTATATAAATTATTTATCTTTAATTATTATATTTCTCTCTTTTAATTTCCTTTTAAAATATAAATAATATAATATATTAAATACTTTATTTAATATAATATTTAAACTTATAATCTTATTTTTAAATATAATTTTTATAAAAATAATAATTATATAATCGAAAATTATCTTTGATATTTTAATAGCTTTAAAAAATATATTTATAAAATTAAATATAAATATTATTATTATTTTTATTTTTTAAATAATCTAAATTATTTATTTTAACTTAAAAAAGAAAAGAAATCTTATATTAATATATAAAAAAGAATTATTCGAATAATAGAAAATAAAATTAAAAACGATTTAAAGAAATTCTTATTATATATAATAACGAATAATAAAAGAAAAAATATTTTAAATATTTTCTTTAATTCATTTAAAGAATCTAAAAATAGAAACAATAATAATAATAGAATATTAATTCTCTTATCTTTCTCTTTTATTATTTTATTTAAATTCTTATAAATCTTTTTATTTTATTCCCTTTTATATAAGAAATATAAAATCTTATAAATTTAAGGAATTATAAATCTTTTAATATAATATATAAAAAATAAAACCATTTATTTAATTATATTTTAAAAGATTTTTAAAACTAAGATTAATATTATATTTATATAAGAATCTTATTATTATATAAGAGAATTTAAAAAGAAATTAATAAAGAAATATATTAAATTTAAATATATTAAATTTAAATATATTAAATTTAAATATATTAAATTTAAATATATTAAATTTAAATATTTTCTTCTAAAATTTAATAATTAAACTAATAATTAATTTAGAATTATAATATATATTAAGAAGAATATAAGATTAATTATTAATATAATTAAATTAATTAAATTAAAAGAATAATATAAAAACTTTATATTTATTAAAATTTCTAATTAAAAAAGAATTCTATTATTCGTTATTAATATTTATAATATTTAATCAAATTTCAAAAGAATAAAAAATATAATTTATAATTTTATTAATTTTAAAATTCGTTTTAATAATTTATTTCTTATAAATGTGTGACGAAACTACAAGTCACATGCAGAAACGTGACCATACAGGGGACCGCTGGCTGTACGCCAGGGCTCCGCAAGGCCTCCGCTCGTGTATATAAACCTCTTTCGAGATCACTTCGTTCTTCTAGTTAATAGAGGCACTTCTAGCTTTGATTCACTCTTTGCATTCTTTACGTGGTGTTCTCACAAAATGATTTTAATTTTTATTATCTATTATAATAACCCTTCTTTATTAATATAATAATCTATGAAGTTTACGATTTTATAAAATAATTTTATAAAAAAAACCTTTTCTTTTTATTAGAAGAAAATACTTTTATTTAATCTATTATAAGAAATATCTTAGATTTAATTATATATTTAAATAACTTTTATTAAAAAATCCTTTAAATTATATTTAAATTTAATTTTTATATCTCTTTTGATTATACCCCTCTTTTTATATATATTTTATAAATTAATATAATAAATATAAATATAAAATCCTTATTATATTTATATTATATATAAATATATAATCTTAAGGGAGTATATATATCTTTATCGCTCTTAGCTTATTCGGGTTATTATTTATAATATAATTATTTATATATTTTATATTTATCTTATATTCCTTTAATCGTTATAGATTAATAATAATATAATAAGATTTATATATTCATATATATATTTTTATCCATTTAAATTAACGCTTTAATTAACTATTAATTTATTATTCGATCTTTAAATCGAACCCTTATTTCTTTATTTAATATTTTAAAACTATTAATCTTAAAATCATTTATATTTTAAAATAATATTATAAAAGAAGATTATTAACGCTTTTATCAACCATTAAGTATTTATAGAAAAGGCTTTTAAATCTCTTATATTCGAAATTATCGAATTCGGTTAACTTTTATCGAGTATAATTATTTGCATATTGAATATAAGATCATAAATACTAAAATCGATAATATAATATAAGGTTTCATAAAACGTATCTATAGGTTTTTCAGAATTATAATTATAATAATTAGTATTAATGCTTTAATCCTTTATTAATATAGTTATCGAATAAATTATAAATAAACGTTTTATAATTATAAAATCATCAATAATAATTAAGAGAAAAGGTTCTGATCTATAAACCTTATTTATTTATTTATTTATTTGTTCATCTATCGATAGGGCCGTAAAATCTATAAACCTTATAACCTTTATTTCTATCATATCCGAATCTTATAATATATAATATTAATATTTCGAATTAAAATCTAACTTCAAATAACTTAAATATTAATCTTAATATTACTATTAACCCTTTTAGCCTTAATTTTAATAATTATAAATCATTTTTTTATTCTAAAAAAATAAGTTTTTTTAATCTTTATTTAGATGAATCTTATAGAAAAGATAATATAATATTAATAGAGAAAAATATCTAATTTAGAAATATATTTTTATTTATTAAATGAATTAAAGATATTATTTATTTTAAAAGGAAAGATTCGATTAAATCTTAGTTTTTTAGTTATTTTAAGGGGATTATTATTATATAATATATCTCCAAATTAGATTCTATTTAATATATTAGTTTATATTATTCTTTACTTTTTATTTTTATTAATATATTAATCTAACATTTTAAAGATTCTTTTAATCTTTCTTTAAAAAAACTAATTTCTAAAAAATATACTTTATATAATATATATAATTAGTATAAACCTATTTCTTTTATTTAATTAATGGTTCATATAATAAAAAGATCGAATATATTTAACGTTTATAATTAGCTTCTTTTTATTTAGAATAGATTTATTCTTTTTTTTCGATAATATATTTCTTAATCTATTAAGATTATTATATTAACCGACTTCATTTATAATCTTAAATTAAAGAAGAATATTTAATATAATTTTTATTAAAAAAATCCTTATTTTTTAGATTAAAATTAAATATTAACCTTATAAATAAATTAATAGAGATTAATTATAAGATTTACTTAATCTTATAATAAATTACCTTTTCTATTTAATTAATATTATTAATTATATATTAATTAGACTATTATAAATAGAGGTTTTTAGATTAATAAGGATAAATATCTTTGATTAAATAATCCTAATACCGGGATATTATAATTATTATTACTCTTTTTTTATTAAGAGGAATTTATTACATTTATATTATATATAAGCATATAATCTTAAAAGGGTATATATATCTTTATTGCCTCCGGCTTATTCGGGTTATTATTTATATATTTTATATTTATCTTATATCCTTTTAATTATTATAATCCTTAAAAATTAATATTTTTAATATTACAATATTTAATAAAATTTTAATTCTTTTATTAAAAGATTTTTAATTATATAATCTTTTAAATATATTTATTAATAAAGAATTTAATAATTTAATTTAATTTATAATCTCATCCCTATATTTTATATATAAAAGAAATATTATTTGAAATATTAAAAATAATGTTACAGGTCCAGATCTGTGACCCTTAAGTAGTCGAGTAGCATATTGGACTTCCATCCAATAATAGTCCCTTTTTGGGCAGTTCATTGTTGGTCTAGTGGTAAAGCTACTCACCCTCCTAGCCTGTGACAATAATAAAGAAATTAAATTTTAATTTTAAAATAGATAATAGAAAAAGTATATATAATAATTATTTTTTTAATAAAAAGAAATAAAGGTTTTTTAATTATATTTACAAGATTTCTAAGAATATTAATTATTTTATTAATTTTAAAGATTATTTTTTCTATATAAGATTTAAAAGAGAATTTAATATTAAAAAGAATCCTTAATTATTAAAAGGTTTTAGAAAAATAAACTTTTATTTCCTCTATTATAATCGAGATAAAAAGTAAATTACATTTAAATAAACGCTTTTATATAAAATAAATAAATTCGGATTTTCTAAAATTAAAAATAATTTCTTAAAATTCTTTATATTTAATTAATATCGTTATTTAAATAATTAATTATTTATTATTAAAATTATAAGATTTTAAAAATATAAATAGATTTATATTATTAATATAACCGAATCTTTAAATTTAAGGGAATAATTCGATCTCTTTTAAGAAAAGAGATTAAATATATAATATAAAAAGAACTAATAAAATAAATAAATTTTAAGGTAAATTATATTTTAAATTTATTTTAAAATCGATTTTATTATTTAATTTAATTTTTATTAAATATTTATTTAAAAAATAAATAATTTAATTAATAAAATTCTTTAATTATCTTTATTCATATAATTTCTTAATAAGTTAGCTTATAAGAATTATATTAAAAGTTTTTTTAATATTAAAAATAAGAAAAATAATAATATTTTTATATATAAAGATCTCTTTAATATTATAAATAATAATTATAATGAAATTTATCGAAAAATAAAAGAATAAAATACTAAATTATTAAAGGATTAATATTTCCATTTTAATTATAAATTAATTAAACCGTTTAATAATTATTCTTTTAAGATCTTTTCTTAGAATTAAAAGAAAAGCGATTAAATAATATATATGAAAGAATAATTTATTCGGTTTATTTTCTTTTAAGATTATTATAATTATTATTATATAGAATTCTTTAAAATAATAGTTTTTTTTAAAAATATATTTAAAAGAGCCTAATAATAAAAGAACTAATAATAGATTAAATATATTTATAAATATATATAAGAATCTTATCTTTATTAAGAATAATAAAACCTATTTTAAATATATATTCTTTAATTTTAAATTCAATAAATTAAAATATATTAATTGAATTATTAAAGATTATAAAAGAATTTATTAAAATATCTCTTATTTTAATATTATTAATAATGAGAAGATTTGAGGTTCTTGGAGACGCTACGGTCGATAATAATGGTGGTAGAAGTGATCAATTGAGGTCTAAGTCCGTGCCCCACTCATGAAGTCTAATCGATACGTACAAGCCAAGATAGGGTAGATCTTGACAAATAAAAAGAATCTTTATAAAGAATATTCGTTTAATAATAATAATATATATTATTTCTTTATTAATAGAATTTTTAAATAATAAAGATTTATAAATATTTATTAATTTATATTAATTATAAAATTAAAAAATTGTCACAGGCTAGGAGGGTGAGTAGCTTTACCACTAGACCAACAGTGAACTGCCCAAAAAAGGACTATTATTGGATGGAAGTCCAATATGCTACTCGACTACTTAAGGGTCACAGATCTGGACCTGTAACAATTATTTATAAACCTTTTTTAGAAGAGATTATATCTTAAATAGAATTAATAATTATTTCTAATTATTTAATAAAATAATTTTTATTAATATATATATAATTCTTCTTATATATAAAATTATTTTAATTATTATATTTTTTAAGGAATTCGGTTTATTTATTTTAAAGATTATTTTCATTAAGATTTATAATAATTTATTTATATAAATTTATCGATTAAATATTATATACTTTTTATAAGATTATATAAAAAATAATACTTTAAATAATAAACTTTATTAATATATTAATACTCTTTTTATAATAATAAATATTAAATATATAAATTTAATATTCGATCTCTTTTAATCTTATAATTTTAATTATAAAAAGAGATTCTTTACGATTAATAGCTTTATAAATAATAATAAAAAAACCCTTAAATAAACTTCTATATCTTATTTTAATTCCCTTTTATAAAAAGATTTTATAATTTATATAAACGATTTAAAACTTAATAATAAAAATATAAATAAAGGAATTTATATTATATATAAAACTTAAATTATTATATATAAAACCTATCCTTTTAATAAATCTCTTAAAATCTATAATATGAAAGCAATTATTATTTATTAAAATCTAATAATAATAATATAAATAAAATAATAAAAGGAAAATAATAATAAAATCTACTTTTATTTAAATAATTTATCTATTATTATCTAATTAGATTTTAAATTTATAAAAACTTCTTAGAAAATATTTAATAATTCGCTAAAATTAATAATTTTCTTTTAAATTAAATAAAAATTAAATAATATTCTAATTATATTAAAATAAAAAGGAATAAATATATCGATAAAAAGATTAAAATAATCTTAAAATAAAAACTTAATAATTCGATTCCGATTTATATTATTATTATTAAAAGAATCTTAAAAGAAAAGATAAAAATTATTATAAAGAAGTTCTAAAAGATTATAATAAACTTATTTTATAAGAATCTTAATCTTTTCTTATAAAAATTAAATCCTTTTTATCTTAAAATATTTAAAAAAATATTTATATGTTTTATAATTATAAGAATTAATTATAACGATTTTATAATATATTATAAACGATTCTAATATAATAATACCCTCTTATATTATATTTGTAATTATCGAAAAGACTTATTTTATATCATTTATTATAAGAAAAATAAATAAAAAACTTTTAAGATTTATAATAAAATTAAAAAAGAATAAATTATCCTTTTTAACGAAAAAGGTTATATTCTTTTTAAAGAATTTTTAAAAGAAATCTATTTCTATAAAATCATTTATAAAGCTTAGTAAAATTAGGATATATTTTAATCTTATTTAAAAATCCTTACTTTATTCTCTTTTTTATTTATTTATATAATTTCTAAAATTTCTTAAAAACCTTATTTATTTTTCGGAATAGAATAATATATATATATAACCTAATAATTATATAAACTTCTTCTTCTTTATATAAAACTATAATATTCCTATAATTTAATTAAATCTATTATAATCTATTTATTTTATAACTTTAATCCATTTAATTAGATCTCAGAAATTACTTCTTAGCGATATTTACCTTATAAGGGACTTTCTAAGGGCGGATTACGATTTATTACCCCGCCTATTATTAAATATTAATATTAATAATAATAATAATAAAGTTATTTTGCATTGGGAATATATATAGGCAATATAGCCGTCCTTTTCGTTTTCGTCAAATACGAATTATAGATAGTCATCTCTCCTATAAGTATGACAGGATTACTCAAATGTGATGGGGGTTGATCCCCGGATAAGCTAGAGAGAATAGGACTTGGCTGCTGTTGTTGTTGTTGTTGTATTATTTACGTCAGAAGGTTTAAACCTTAGAGCTCCCAGAGGCTACAGTGACGTGCTGAGCTAAGAATACGTACAAAATTTCTAGTTTCGCCCGTTTAATCATTCCCGAAAGCAACTCGATATATGTGGCACTAAATGGCCGATCCAGCGATTCCCTCCTAATCCGGTTAAGGTGAGAATAGGACTTGGCCAGATTCATGTGGCAATCGCAGGGTAGGCTGCTCTGCTCTTCTGAAGTGTTTCGACTCAGACATATCACTGGCAAGCTAAATTATTTGATCGAGAAGGCGCTAGTAGTCTTTATACCTCACCAGGCCAAAACCCTCACGCGAATTTGATTAGAGAAGATCTCCCCTTTTATTCGCTTATTTATTCAGTGCGCCCCCCACCTTCGAAACGCGGGGAGCTGGTCCCACAACATGAACTGATAAGATATCAGGTCATATGCAGGATGATGCCAACATTTGGTACTCAAAACGAACGTGAAACATTGATGTCCATGTTTCTTCCCAGTTGTTGAAGAGATCCACTGTTTAGGAAGCTTAAGTGGTCGCATTCGTCGACACGATTGTTAATTATCGTGATTTTTTGGCGAGAGAGTGAAGAGTTGCCAAGGAAAGGTGGGAGATGGACGGAGACTATGGGATTTTGTGAGTGAGTGATCGCGGCGGGGAAACAGTTGTACTTCGGGAATGTGGAGGAGGGGCGTATAAATATCTCCATAAGCGCCGTTCTTAAGCCTTTGTTCCTACCAGCACTTCTAAGCTTGCCCTTTCCTTCTCGACTTAAATTTGTCGCCATCACAACTTTCAAGATGGAAGACAAAACCCTCCCCATACGACATGTTGATGTCTTAATAGTTGGCGGCGGCCCCGTTGGTAAGCTATAACAATCTAAAGATAACCACCCAGGAAATCCAGCAGGATACCCCTTTAACACCCATCTCAGGCCTCATCACAGCGATCCAACTCCACCAATTCCCACACGCAAAACCCCTCTCCATCCTAATCCTAGAAAAGCACCCAAAATCCACGCAAGACACCTACGGGCGCGCAATAACACTCTACCCCCGAACGACAGAGATGCTCGACCAGCTCAATCTGAGCGACGAACTCGCGCAGAGTTGTTTCGCTTGCAGAGCGACCGTGAGCTATGATCCGCAGGGCAAGGAGGTGAAGGGGAGAGGTTGGAGTTTTATGGAGCAGATGGGCAAGGATGTGTGGACGCAGTGGGATTTTGCGTTGGTGCTGAGACAGATGTATCAGGAGGAGATTTTTAGGAAGAGATTAAGGGCGCTGGGGGGAGGACTGGAGGTTGAGAAGGAGGTTGTGGAGGTGGGGGTTGATGAGAGTGTGGAGGTGGGGGGGTATAGGGTTGAGGTGAGGGTGAGGGATTGTAAGAGTGGGAAGGAGGAGGTGGTGAGGTGTAGGTATTTGGTTGGTGCAGATGGGGGGAGGTCGTTTGTTAGGAGGACGTTGAATATTCCTTTTGAAGGAGAAATGACGGAGGATCGGTGGGTGAGAATCGATGGCGTGGTGGAAACTGATATGCCTAAATCGAGAGGCTACGGCGCGATAGAGAGTCCCACGCATGGAAATGTGCTTTGGGCCGCTTTGGATCATGGTGCAACGAGGATAGGATTTGCATTTACGAAAGAACGACAGGAGAAGTACGAGATTTTTCACGAGGAAGCAGCAGTTGCAGAAGCGATTGAATCTGTGAAACCGTTCAAGCTAAATTTCAAGCAAGTGGACTGGTTTACAGTCTATTCTGTTGGGCAACGGGTAGCAAAGGAGTTCTTCCACAAGTATTGTGTTTTTCTGGCTGGCGACGCTTGTCATACGCATAGCAGTGGAGCCGCACAGGGGATGAATACTGGAATCCACGATGCGGTTAATCTGGCTTGGAAGCTGAATATGGTTTTGGGTGGATTAACACCTGCTTCGATTCTCAGCACTTATGAGAGTGAACGATTGCCAAATGTGCAAAAACTTATCAACTACGACAAAGATATATCAAGACTAATGACGATGCAGCTTCCACTGAATTGGTAAGCCTCAACTTCCTTGAATTTCCGTTATTTTTATCCTCTTTCGAGATACCAAAAATTAAACGTCTGAAATTGAAATACATACTGAAGTCTGCGCTAACATAACGCGCTTAACAGGAAAGGTGATCCAAAAGCAGACCCAAACGAGATACTAGGAACCGTATTAGCCAAATCATCGGCCTTTACTTCCGGCCTAAGTATCTCATTCCCCACCAACCGCCTCAATGTTATAGGCTCCCTACAATCAAAACACAAAGCTGCAGCACGTCCAGGGCAACGAATGCCCGACGCTCATCTACAGAAACCAGGAACTTTAGAAGTTACAAGACTTCACAAGGAAACTCCAAACAAAGCCCGATTTTACGTTCTCCTTTTCGCCGGAGAGCCAGAACATACATCCAAAGCCCTCCAATCTTTCCAGAACGCTTTCAAAGCTTCAAAGGTGTTCTCAAGAGCTAATTTGCCGATATCATGGCGTACGATACCGGCAAATACGGGGCCGTCTCCTTTTGAAATGTTGGGAATCTTACCGTTCGGTAAAGTGTTTTTTGATGAAAAGCAAGAGGCGCATCAACGGTATGGTGTTGATGTAAAGGAGGGTGGAGTGTTTGTGATAAGGCCTGATGGTTGGATTGCAACAGCAGCGGAATTGAGTGCGGGGGGTATTGGGGAGCTAGAAGTGTATTTTCAGAGTGTACTGCTGATGAAATGAGAGCCCTTAAAGAAAGATATCTGAATAGAAATCCATCTCTAAACCGAATTCGGATACGATTTTGCTACTAGTTAAATCGCGTTCAATCTACCCCCTGTTCTCTTTCAGGGTTCTCAGAGAGCGGAAGTAACTTTAAATGAAGACCAGGAGCTATCCCAAGAGGGATATATGGCTCGTAAACCGGCTATCTTTCGCAATCGATAATGGGACTCAGAAGGGAAATATAAGCTTCATGCTTCGAAACTGGCATGCCTATGTCTTCCATGAAATAACGCGTTCAGAAACTCTATACAGAGACAAGAGCTCACAACTGAAATTATAAGTGTATAATAAAATCAGAGCTTGTTTTAAGGCGCGCTATATCATGATTCATGCCCACTTGATCATGATTAATCATCATAATCAGCAGTTAACAAAAATGGCTAGAAAACACTCTATTGCGAACGAGAGAATAGAGCGAAGTAAGGAAGGCGTGTCATGCTTTTGGCAAACAGAAAGTTGTGAAGAACACTGGTTGGATCTATCCTCTGGTCTGGCACACCGGCCTGCACAATTCCAACCGATTATGTGTCACAGCTTCTACAATCGACCAAAATGTCGCAGATATCCAGGCAATGGGGCATTGGCGCATTAGATATGCTGGAAAAACTTGAAATACTGCGAATGATACCGAGCCATGATCCACATTGAAAGTGAACAGAGCCTCGCCCCAGCCAGTCCAACGGTGCCAACACACTCGTGCAGCACACGCATGTAAGAATTGTTTTCCACCGCTTCCCGCCGCACCTGCAAATGCACGAAGAGATTGCCTCCACTCCATCGCATCCGCGCAATCACGATTGATGACATCCACGTGACGGTGCTTCAGCGAAGCCATAACCCAGTGCAGATCAATTGAAGCTGTCCACTGACGCGAGTGAATACAGCCAGAAAAGCCAGAGTAAGAGTTGGGGCCATAGCTCGTCGCACACTTTAAGCGAGATCCGCGACCCCACCATAATTTCCTACCCTCAACTTTAAAAATCAATAACAAATCAA
>QYAP01000670.1:0-21239 GCA_003988905.1 Hymenotorrendiella dingleyae
TAATAATAATAATAATAATAATAATAATAATAATAATAATAATAATAATAATAATAATAATAATAATAATAATAATAATAATAATAATAATATAATTATTAGAATAAGATTTTTATTATATTTCTTTTAGATAATATATTAATAATCGAGAATAAGAAGGGTCGTCCTTAGGTAGGACCTTATTATCGCCGGGTAACGCCCCCCCCCCCACCGGAATAAAAACTTAGTAAAATTTATTTATCGGCCATCTCCGGGTAGGCTACCCCGAATAAGGATCCCAGGGTAATCTTCTGCGAATAACCCCTCGTCTCGTCGCTGGATAACCTAGTTGTGCAGCAAATCCGGGTAGGGAGGTATTCCGTTAATTTATAAAGGAAATCTTCTGGTTTTTCCCTCTAGAAATGATTATCCGGGGACGGTTATACCCAGTCGGTTACCCTGCGATCTGAGATTTCGTCAAGTCCTATTGTTAGTAGCCCTTTTTTCCCTTTTAAACAAGGTTACCCTCCGATAATCATATCTCATTTCAACCCCCCTCCTATATCCGCCTAAGCTCCATCTCACTTTTCACCAACAACAACACATCTTCACTCGCGAAAAACGAACGGTGGTCATGAATTGTAATAACATTAGATCTCGATAAACCTCATCTATCCTTCTCTCTCATAATAAGACGTACCATTCAGCCAGTTAGGACCCCATGAAACCCCCCAACACGATGATGCTATGCTCCATACCCCCAATCCCATTTAAAACAAGCCCAACCAGCCGCCCATAGCCGTAAACGTGAAAGACATTAAGATATTCATTCAACCACACTTTCCACCATGGCATCAAGGACATTCTGCCAATTAGGCATCGTCCAATGCCAGTTGCGGCCCGTCCACCAAGAAGCATCACCATCCTTCTTCCATCTCTCCTCCAAAACCTTCCTCACGGTTTCCTCCCCGCCAAGGTCTGTGCCCTCCTTCTCCATCCAATGTTTCTCGGCTTCCTCCTTAGCTTTCTTCACAACCACCTCGTCGTCCTCGCATCGGTACAAGTCGCACTTGGAGCATTCCGTACAACCCCTCCCGCCATTCGGCCGGAAATGTTCGCAGAAATGTCTGTAGCCTTCCCCGTTCCCGATATCCTTGCGACAGACATAGCACATCTGATATCCACATATGCAAGTGAGTTTGTTGCAACCCGAGGATTTGACGAAGGAGGTATTGCACCTCGGACATGTGCGTTTAATGGCTTGAGACATAGCGAGCTCAACCTGGGTCCTAAGTGCAAGAAGAGAGGATTCATGACAAATATGAATGTCAGTCCAAGCCTTCGCACAAGACAGGCAGGATGACCTCCCACAGTCTGGATGCTGACAAATGAATTTGAGGCCATGTTGCTTCCGCCGAAGCCTGGTAAAAGAAGCTTTAAAGTGACCAGCCGCAAAGTCGCCAAAAGTTTGCCGAGAAGAGATCAGCAGGAAAAGAAACGATAGCAGTAGAAAAACCGGTAAAAGGAAGGGTATCATGCCAGCGCCTAAAATCAAAATTACGAGGGTATAAATAAAAGAGTTTCCTGCGCGCTTCAGACGCCATGCTTGTTGCGATTCCGGAAGATATAATTCATCCACTTCAGCGTAACTGCAGAAGGGACAACGAATTAAGGGTAGTTGAGTTTTGAGGAGATTATCCTCTATCAGGCGCTCATCGAGTTTTCGCATAACCTCCTTGCCGCTGATGTCTTCGTCGAATGCTCGTTGGATAAGTTCTTGAGATATGCAGCCATTACAGTCATCAGCCATTGCTGCAACACATCGCAGAGTGCCACTATCAGTATTGATAGTCCGCTGCCATCCTTGCCCGAAAACAGCTTCCTTGACAGAGTGCCTGACGCACTGGAAGCATATAAAATGACTACCATCGTCGCACGCTGTCAATTCCTCGAATGCTGTAGCAGTAAAGCAGCATCCACAATCATGTAGAGCATCGTTTGCTTCCGCTTCCCGATTATTCAACTCCAGAGCAAACGCATGGTCCTTTGCCTTTCGATCCGCCGCCGTTCGAGCCTGGATTGGAAGTATGAGCGAATCGAATAGCTCTCTATCCAGCTCCGCAGAGCCCGTGGTTTTCAGTGTGGGTAATATCGATCCTTGTCCAGTGGACTGCCATATAACAAGAGGATGGTGTTCGGCATCGGCAGATGCAGCAGGTTTCCTTCGGAGGAAGAGTGACGAGATTGAGAAGCGCCATGATTTGGACGATAGGGTTGTCAGAGTCGGTCTTGCAAGAGTGTAGGAGTAATTGTGCTCAGCCAAGACAGCATTGATGGTTGAGCGCGAGAGGCCTTTGAATTCGTAGTATGTAACTCCCTTCACAGCCTTCTGGTAATCGGAGCTTCTGAACTTTTCTTCGTCCAGGACCTGGCCCTGCGAGAGAGATTCCACCGCCTTGGCCTGATCACCTTGAGCCTTCTCTTTCCCTGCCAACTTATGTCGACCTCTGACAAACTTCATCTTGTCTTTGAGCAGAGCTTCCGTCACCACCGCTAATCTGGATTCCTCATCGAAACTGGCGAGCATCTCCCGGAACACCTCAGCCTGCACATCGGGAAAGATCGAGGCAAGCGCAACAAGACTGGCGTTGAGGTCTCGCAAGTCGGGAGGTTCGGGGCGGATGCTTTTCAGATGGGCTTCTTCGCGAATATATGGATGTTCTTGGGGGGGCGCTTCGTATGCAGGAGGAGGAGTCTGAGGTGTCTCCGTAAGGCTCCCTTCGGACCCATGGGAGGGTGATGAGCTGCTCCGGGGTGCAGGGCGGGAGGGGCGTCGAGACTGTGCGTTGACGCTCGATTTGAATAGTCCTGGCAAGACCATGATGCTGGCTGCAGGCCGGTGAGGGCTTCACATGGTTCGGAGGACGGTAACAATATACATCCAAGTGCATCCAAGTGCGGAAGAGGAAGGAAGCAAGTGGTGTGAGTGGTGTGTGTGGTTGGGGGTGAGTGATTGTTGTGGTGATGGGCGGGAGGGAAGGTCCCGCGAGAGTGGATGGCCGTGGATGGTTGGGCGCTGGTGGGCGGCGGACAGGCGGACTGAATGGCCCATGGTGGGTCGTTCTTGCTCACTCAGCACATCGCCGGCAGGCGGACACCGAAAAATCCGAGTTGCGACTAACTCCACCTCCATATGATGAATTAAGAAGACAACTCCACTATCTCCATTCTTTCGGATCTATATCCTTTTCATTATTTTCATAAAAATATATACATTTACACTCATCTTTACTCTAACGCGAGTTCTCGAGCCGTATTATTTGCACCAAATATCACCAGAGTTCGCCCAATGGCTAATAAGCGGTGTAGAGACCACCGGTACCACAACAAATTCTGCCTTGATCACTACCAAGGGAGACCGCGCATTTTAGACTAGAGTATTTCCTAGTATTCCTCGTCTCTCTGAGAGACTCTCTCAGTTCTAACTTGACTTTCTTTTTCTATCATAGCGGAAGTCCGCAAAGAAGGCTCTTGTGCGAGCATCTAGCCGTACGCAATGGTTGCAGAGCTACCCAACGTATTTCTTGGCAAAGAGCGTGATATCCAGATGCCAGTCTATCTTCTCAAAAATTATCTCTGCCATTGGAATCTGATTCTCTAGGAGGGATAACGCGAAATTTCACAGTATGGTTTACTTGTTGAAGCATGTTAATATGCTTTTTCTTTGAGCGGGTTTTATTTTAAAAAGCGAAATGCATTAATATTCATATGTTTTCTCTTCAAATGTCATTCCAAAAAGTGAAATGTATCAACAGCTAGGTTGTTGTGCTTCGCGGTATTGTCGTGGATGTCTAGTTTGAAGCAGTGTTGTCATAAATGTAGAGGGCAGGTGTGAAGCTTTCAAGTTGCTGTGTAACAATATTTGAGCGATTAGGATCTCAATTCAAGGAAGGTCCCGAAAACTACCAAATAAGGCATGCAATATGTTCTTTGCTAGTTGGCGGTACGCGAACAGGCTCGACCATTGAGCACTATCGTTTCCCCCTTACCTACAATGTGACACCTCGGGTGGAAAACACCAACGGCCGGTTTCCTCTGACCATCACAAGGGTCATACAATCATGGACGACGGTGTAACAAGCGGTATCATCCTCGAGCTGAGTCTAGATAAACGTCTATCCAAAGTCCACACGGAGAGCTTCTGAGTTGACGTTTGAAGAAGAGAGAAACATATTCCTCCGCTTTCAGCATCCAAGATCAACCCCGATTCAAAGCATCAGCCAACCATGGCTTACTCAAATCTTTGGAAGAGACTGTCTCCAAAATGGCTCGCTATTCTCATACAAGCTTTCTCCCTTATTGCGATATTCTTCGAGGGCTATGATCAAGGGTACGTAAGAGGCGAGTTTCCTTGCTCTGTCATCTGAATCCTACCCAAAATGACGCTTGGTGTCTTAAAAGTCTCTGAGAGATCAAAGTCTAGATCGAACGTGATTCAGATGATATCAAAATTACATTCCCTGTATCTTTTCCTTGGGTGCCGAGATTAAAGCGGCAGCCTCCTACCACTGATGAGATATTTCTGACAAGTGGGATTTAGTGTTATGGGAGGTGTCAATGCTTCACCGAATTATGTCTATCTGGTCGGGATAGGCGATGAAAAGGGAAAAGTGACAAACACAACCAAGCAAGGAGGGGTAAACATTTTCCCCATCTTAATTAACAATCAACATCCTTCTAACCCAATAGCAGATCGTATCCATCTACTACCTCGGCGCCATAATCGGAGCATTCGCCGGAGGCTGGACAGCCGATAGAATCGGCCGTATAAACGGCCTCTTCATCTCTGCGCTATTCTCCCTCACAGGAGGAGCACTCCAATCCGCAACTCAAAGCTCAGATTTCATTCTCATAGCACGTATCATAACCGGTCTTGGAACTGGTGCACTAACAGCAATTACACCCGTCTATATTGCGGAAGTCTCCTCTGCGAGTCATCGTGGTGGGTTCTTGGGATATGTGTTTATTGCTAATTATTTGGGGATTAGCGTTGCGTATTGGCTGGATTTTGGACTTGCTTATGTTGAGGATGGGAATTCGGCTTTGCGGTGGAGGTTTCTGCTTGGGTTTCAGGTAAGTGATGTTTGGTTTCCAACATCACTTGAAGGATCTGAAGTAACGACATTTAGTGTTTTCCGGCTCTTCTCCTTCTCCTAGGTGTAAAGCTCCTCCCAGATTCCCCTCGCTACCTCGCCTCGGCTGGCCGCTACGAAGAAGCAAAAGAAGTTCACAATCACATCCGTGGAAAAAACAGCACCGAAGTAGAAAAAGAATTCCAAGAAATCTGCACCGCAGCCCAAAACTCCAAACCCTCTTCCCACTTACAATTCATCAAAATTCTCTCAGGTCGCGCAACTGAAGCACCGCATCTCGGCCGCAGAGCATGGCTCTGTCTTTGTCTCCAAATCATGGCTTCCTGGACCGGAATCACCGCCGTCACCGCTTACTCCCCAGTTCTGCTAAGTCAAGCCGGCTACTCGGCCGTAAAACAGAATGGCCTTGCTGGAGGCTTAAATACCATCGGTATCATAGGAACCATCATTTCAGCAACAATCGTTGATAAACTCGGCCGAAGAAAATGTCTAATCCTCGGCGCAGCCGGTCTCTCCCTCGTCAACCTCCTCGCCGCTACCCTCTACGAAATATCCCGCTCTCATCCTCAGATATCGACATCTCTTGCTCCGGCTGCAGTAACCATGCTCTTCCTCTTTAATCTCATCTACGCCGCAACCTGGGGAACCGTCGCCTTCCTCATCCCCACGGAGATTTTCCCCTCGGAGATGCGTGCTCAGGGCAACGGGTTTGGGATTACGGGATGGGCCATTGGTGTTGGGTGGACGGTTCTTGTGAATCCGGTCATGTTTGGGACGTTGGAGAGTCGGACGTATTTTCTGTTTGCGGCGTTGAACTTTTTGTGGATTCCCGTTGTGGGCTTGTTTTATCCCGAGACGAAGGGGAGGAGTTTGGAGAGGATTGAGGTTATGTTTTCAACGGAAAGTCCCTTTTATAGGAGTATGGAGAGGGCGTTTAGGGATGCTGAGGGTGAGTATGGCTTGGGAAGTTTGCCGGATTCTGGAGGAGTGGAGCGGAAAACTGCTGAGCTGGATGTATTAGAGGTGCGTCCTGAGGGGGTTGTGGAGGTTTAATAGAACCGTCACGTTGGCGTTACTTCGATAGATAGACATCAAGTTGAGACGTCACAATAGAATACGGTGCGCGAAGGCCGGCCAATTGTATCCTCTCTTCTTACCTTTCTCTTTCCCTTTGAATTTTCGTTACCAAGTTGTATCCTTCTTTCGGCCGTACAACGCTACCTAATATCAGATCCAATCATCTGATGTGCTTTCAGTTGCCAGTCTTTCAATTTTTCCTATGAACAATTAACAATTACTGAAATCACAAATCGATCAATACAAAGAGAGTTGCGTCTTGCAGCTTGACTGCGAGGCTTTGAGCAATGAAAAGGGGTTGAATTGATTAATTGCCCAGTAAAATGATGGTGGATGGTAGAGTGGTGTATGAGGAGAAATTGAAATTTGGGAGGTAAGGGTGAGTAGTTTGGTTGAGAGTGGTGCTGGGTGGTGTGGTTGAGGTGAGAGTTAGGGTGAGTTGATATTGGCTCTCGTCTGGTGTACTTTCAATTTGATCGAGACTTGCCCATTTTTTGATCGCAATTGCTGGAACTTGAATTTCGATTAGTGCAGACCATGCGGGCAGTTACGTCATGTAGATTCATTCACCAGCAGAAGGTTTGGTTGACTACTTGCCTGGTGAATTTGAAGTCGTTCAAGCTCTAAGTGTGAATCTAAATCGCATGCAACTCCGCATATCATCGCATGTATTAACGCCAGTCCCCCTGTGATATCTTCCTTGACTCCGGAATTCAAATCTCCTTCAGATAAAAAATACTCAAACATTGCAGCCATTCGAAAAGTGGGTATCTTGTAAAATCAAATCGCTCGTCAGATTGAAGGAATACTTCTTATCATCGCCAACTCCGAACTCTTGCTCCACGCCCCAGAAGGCTCTCTTCTCCACAAAGCCAATTTCCCGTCGTCACCAGTCGATGCCAGTAATTGGCCATCGGCGTCAAATTCAACGTGCCACACGGGTGACCTATTCGTCTCTAATTTCGATACCTCTGTCACCTCATGAGGAATTTCACCATCTTTTACTTGAACTTCCTGGTGTCGATTGCCAGCCATACCGGGTCTAGAATTGGCCAACCCGGCTCCAATACCCGAAGGCGCATTTCTGGCGCCGTTTTCTGGAGTACGATGTGAAGCAACGGCAACCCGCTGGGGCATCTTGGCGAAATCCTTGCTCCTAGTTTCGTTGTCTCCATCTGCTGGGGTAGTGATCTTAAAAACTCTGATAAATCCATCTTTGCAGGCGGTCGACACAACGTCGAATCCTCGGATATTTCCTGGTGCCCATGCTACGTCCCTTACTAGACTCTTGTGCCCCAACAATTCTGCGGCCATGTACAACTCCTTCGTGCTTGACGAGCCAAGACTAACAGAGTGGGATATTTCTTTCGTCCGCCATATGGTCGCCCTGCTCTGGCTGGCCACAATAAGACCTAAAGAATCTCTCGGCACGCCTTGTCGAATAGCAGCATAACAAGGTTCAATGTTCGGATCGAATTCGACTTTAAACGAGACCTCGTCGCCTCGTGGAGGTTTTGCAGTGACATTGACATGATCAATCTCTGCCCAATTATCCATATTCTCAGGCTCTTCATTCTCATAGACACTAAGCAGAGCGCTTCGATTGATGAGTGCCAGATATGTATGCCGAGTCTCAGGGTTATGTTTGATAGAGAAGGAGAGGTAGGGAGCTCGAGATTGCGGAGACAATTGCCAAACTGGTTTGTTATTGTGCGAGTTAAAGCGTCTGCCCTTCCCTGGAGCCAAAGTTGGGTCCTCAACCCAAAGCTTGAACTTGCCATCAGCTCCAATTGAAGCTATCAAGTTGGGGTGCAGCGTGGGAGGAAGCCATTGAATCTTGTTTGCGAGTTAGCAGAGCCTACACAATATGGATGCGTAGAACTCGACCTCCAGGATTTCCGACGTATGCGCACCCCAGGTGTCGCAAAGGTTCCAGGTTCCGTCTCGATGTCGGTTGTATACTTTGATCTTGCCGTCAACGGAGCCGGATGCGAAACGATCACCGTAACTGTTGAATGCCGTAGCTTCGACCATATCTCGATGGCCATGCTGAAGCATAACAAACCCATCTTGCTCCGCATCCACTGGCTCGACATCCAGCATAGGCGCCATATTGATGTGCAGAACTTTGTTATTGTTCTTGCGCGGGAGAAGTTTGGAGGGGTGAAAGGGGTCGTGGGGTGAAGCTCCAGCTTGTGTCGCTGGTGGTCGGGGCCTTTTGGATTACGTAATACAGTATAAGCATTGGTCTGTGCACCATGTATCAACATCCCGAGTGACTGCGCTTCCATCGTCCTTTTCTTTTCACCTGCAATATTCTCATTTCCCATTTCGAACGCAGCCGGCTCCAGCAGTCATCAACTCATAATGTTCTTACTCAATGTCTCTTCGCACGCTGTCGGAGCACCCGCCATTCCACTGGAAACCCGCTAATTGGATGCTTCTTCCCATTTTGCCCTCGATTCAGCGTCACCGCTATCACCTGCTGAGAACTATGCTGCTCCGCTGGTGAAATGGTATATCCAATTCGCAACCATTTCCCCTGAGTCCGGATCTGACTCCGCTGCTCGTCCCGCAGCGGTATCTTGATCCAAGACTGCTCATTGGAGAGCTCAGCCTCATGTCGAATTTCCTTATACCAGAAGCTGTCAATCATATCAACAAGATTCCGGAGAGGAGTGCTTGCTCGGGCTAGACGGCAGCGAATAGTCCCCGGAATTTGGTCATTATGCCCTGCTGGTGCGTTATTCTTTCGATAAGAAGAAGAAGACTCAAAAAAGAACAGGTTGGCGATTAACAGACTGGCAATCTGATCCATCTGCCCCGCGAATACTGGATCTTTGGCTTGTCTTTGAATATCCTCATCAATTCGCTTCATACTCTTCCAATGATCCAGGGCAACATAGCTTCCTTCGATACGAGCATTGAGCCGATAGACCCGAGCTCCTAGCTGAGTTCCATCTAAATATACGCGCTTGAATTCTTGCCATTGGCGATGACTATCGAGGTTGTTGACGAAGCTTGTGCAAACGGCCTCGAAGCCGCCAATTCTAAGTGGCACAGGAACGGAAACTTCGCGATTCTGTTGACCTGTTCCGACGCTCAAAAGTATGTCGAGTGGGGGCTTTTCCTCCCCAGGGGCTTTCCATAGTCGACTTATTTCTTCCAATGTATATTGGACAGGAAAATTGGTATGGAGAGCTCCGTCGCTGTAATTCTTTTTTGTCTCTGGCTTATCAAACTTCCGAAAGTAAAAAGGCGCAGATGCGGTGGCAAGAGCAGCTTCCCAGATCATCATCTCCTTCGAATCCTCATCTTCTCGTTCAAAATCGTTGTCTTGTTCGGCATACGCCGGCCTGTTATAGTTGGTGATAAGACACCGGTCCGCCGCGTTGTCTTTGGCCGACACAACGGCTACCCTTACGTCGCGGGGGGCAGCAGAGAACAGCTTATTTTCGGGTCCAAAAAGCCCTTTCAACCCTTCTTTTAAAGGAGCTGTACGATAAACGCTATCCCAAATACGCAGCATAAGGAATACTGCGGACGTCAACTTGAAATAGTCGAGTGTTGTTATCACTATATGGACGGGCAATTAGCGACAAAGTCTAGAATTCAAGCTGCCGTATTAACTGGTTTACACGCCCACCTCTTCTCCCTTTATAGTCTTATTGTGCCAGACCTATAAGAGAGAATGAACCCTAAACCGGGAGAGGTCCAGGAAACGGGAGAAGCCTCTCCCATTCTTAACTCAAATTCTCTTTGGCGGTCTGGCATAATGAGGTCTTAAATTGGGGAGAAGGGGTGGGTTATAACCCAATTAATGCGGTATATGAAGTGTTCCGAGAGAAAAAAGCGGGAATATCAGAAATGAAAGCTCTTACCAGCTCCTCCTCGCCTTTTCTCAAATGTCCTCTGGGCCAACGTCAAAAACTTCTGTTTCAGATTGGTGATAGAAAAATCAGCAGGAAGTGTGGCAAGACCTAAGGCAATGATTCCACCTAAGCACCATTCACAATTGTTAGCTTGCCTTGTTTCGTATAAGATTGCGAGGCTCGACACTCACCTGTACTGACACCAACAATGATATCAAAGCAATCTCTTATTGGTAAGTCGATATCAATCGAAGTGTGTAATTTCTCAAGAAGAGATAGTTCAACGATTCCTCGTATTCCTCCACCATCAAGAGTAAGCGCTCGTACCCCCGCACAGTTGGGATGCAGCCGGAAGAGGCTCCTATGATCTTGCCATGAAGACTGACAAAGATTGCAGCTATTCATCACCCAACCACACTCATAGTACAACGAGGGCTCTCCGAGCTCCTGCACGCACCGAGCACAGTAGCTATGGCCGCACCTCAGAATGTGGTCTGGCACTTCTTGCATGCATCCCAGACAAGTTTTGTTACTCTTGATGAATTTCCAATACTCTCTGTAATCCTGCATACATGTCTCACGGAGTTGACGAGCTTTCTCTGTTGTTGGCAGTGCAAACATGGAGTCCTTATCGGTACAGAGCTTCCGATACTCGTCTATGAAAGTTCGGTGTATCAGTGAAACGGTGTTCGGGTTCAATTTTTGGGATTCATCAAATGCCCCAGGCACTCTGCGACCTTTCTCGTCGCAATGTTCGTATTCGTGGGTGGAACGCTTTTTGATGCAAGGTCTCCCTTCCATTGTAAAACCACATCTCTGATCCTTCTCTTGATAGTTCCTTATTCCCTCGTTGCACCAATTCTCCAGCTCTCTGTTGAAGATCTCATCGGGTTCGCGCACAAGACCAAAATTTCGAAGTGTCCAAGTAACCAGAGAAACAGCAATGACCCTTGGTATCATTTCTGCTGGAAATGCTGGTAGAAGATGCAGGTGGCGAATGAAATTAGATATGTGATCTTGCACAGACACAGGGTTCGGATTGTCATTCCTTGCTGCTTTATAAAAATCAAAGGGCTCATCGGAAGTCCGAAAATGCTCAAAAGCATGGTTGAGGATATGAGAGAGCATGGGAACGTTGTATTGCATCCAGTTCTTTTGCCTCAGTCGCTGGCTTCTCTGCGATGCTTCGACAATCGAATACCTCAAATCTTGATACTGTCTGAAAGTTTTCTGCAGTGGTGCTCTTCGAGTATCGGGGATATTGCACGCTCGCACTTTTGCAAAGAACTTGCTTAGAAGGTCGCTGTTGTCGTATATCTTGTGATCGTCCGTGTATTGTTTGTTGTTGAAGTCATTTATGAATTTCTGCAGGAGTTGGGAGCCTTGCCACAGAGGCGCCAGATTTTTAAGGAGGATCTCTTTGAGCGACTTTGAACTGTAGAGGTCGTCGTGGTCCAATGTCGCCATATTGCGGACTATGATGAGAGTCTTTTGCGCAAGATGGTTCACAGACCTGTAAACAGCGCATGCTGCCCATTCTGTTAATCGTTGCATGTCAGAGAAGAGTTCACTGTCTCCGCTCATGATCAGCACTACCACATCACTGACAGTATACAAGAATCTCGCATAGAAGAGATCAACACCATCCTTCCCATCCTTTCCGTAGCTCTCGGCGGTAATTGGCGAATCTATGATCAGATTTGAGGTAGCTATTTTCGAATCCACTCGTTGGGCATTGGTCAACGCCTGGCCGGCTCGAAAGCCCTCACAGTCGGCGAATAAAATTGGCGTATCCCTGAAAGTCTGGCTATGCTCTGTCTCTTTGCTAGTTGGCAAAGCTGTATCTCTGTAGAGATGCACCCCGAAGCTTGTCGGATCGGTGATGTGGCGGACACTGCCAGACTTGGAGACTGGGCAAAATGCTGTTTGTCCAAGCACATGTCGGAACCCGTTAATCCTTTCCTCCAGTTGGCTCTCATCTGTTTTATATTGCGTCCCAGTGGGATCAAGGTAACCTAGAAGAATCATGGCCTTGAGCAATGTGGACTTTCCTAAACCTGTGTCTCCAATGAAAGAGACAAACCCAGGAAATTGGCTTGAGCTATATTCATTGGGCAAGGCCCCCGGATTGCAGAGATGGCGAAATCTATCCGTCACGTTGAGCGTGGGGAACCCTCTTCCTGATACATCGCTCCTAATTGTAAACCATTGCGCAACACGATCTTGCTCATGCAATTTGTCCTGTACGGTTTCATCTTCCTCCAAATATGTCACCGCATCAATATATAGTTTTCGCAAAGGATCAAGAGCATCGTGTGGGTTTTCCTCGTCTTGCTCCTGTGGTAAATGGCGCTCCCAACATGTTGTGTGGCCCTTTGCATCACTACAAGTCGTTTTGAAATCAGAGCTTCGACAAAATCGACAGTGTCTTATACAATAAAGGGGTTGATGCTTTCCCTTTCCACATGCGCATTGTCGTAGGTCGTGAAGTTTGACTGTGTTTTTGCAAGTGCGGCATCGCGATGATAGCGGAATTTCCTATACAGAAGCACTTTGTGTTGGCAATTTCTCTCGGTGCCATTTCTGGGGGCCTTACCATTGCTTCTAGAAATTGTTCTATATCCCTTTTTCTCCTTTTGTTATCGTTTGATCTTCATTCAATGTGTACCTCATTCTCTATGTATCTTTAAGCAATGGAGAGCAAATCAGACGTTGATTCGACGAAATATAAATTTATCCGTAGTGGCGTATTTCAGGTTCTAATCCAGGTCGGAGGTGGTACCACATGTGGCTCTGCATTATCTCACTGGCGAGTGGCGTTATTCTTCACCTCCGATTTGTTTTGGTGCAGGTTGGGGGCCCGGCCTTGAGTGAGGCTGTCTCGCCCAGCGATGCAGCATATCTTTTTAACCACGCAAATATCGTGGCTTGGACACACTAAAGATCAGCAGCTGAGCAGGCAGCAGGCGTATTTTCCTATGCCAGAGAGTCGCACAAGGTAAACCAATTCGCTCACCGAAACCCCTGAAACCCAACCCTCGTCAGGCTTCCACCACAATATTGGATCTATGCTCGAAACGCAAGACTGCATACTTGGCTTTTAGCATCACCGCTGATTCGACTGCTCGTAATGCGAACATGAGGATATAGCTGTAGGCACCATAGCAGGCTTGCCATAAGGCTGTTAAGTTTTTTCTTCGAGGATAAACTTGTGAAGACCTGGCACTTTTCTCAAATCCGTCGAGTTCGAATTATACCTTTGAAAGTAAAGAAGTCTAAGATCCACAATGGACGATAACGATATTGAATTGACGGCTACTCGTGAGGGTCAATCCCCACGATCAAGTGACGATATGCCTCCTGAGTACGGCAACGAATTACCTCAAACAGAGCTAAGGTACGTACATCGATTATACCTTGAAATATGTACTGACCAGCTTCTTTTTTTTCAGGAGAGATCTCAATGAACGCCATGTTTCCATGATTGCCTTTAGCGCCATCATAGGGATCGGCCTCTTCTTACAATCCGGCAAGGTGATAGCGCTAGCGGGTCCTGGTCTCGCTTTCATTGCGTATCTTCTCGCTGGTTCAATAATGTGGTGTACGATTGGCTCATTGGGCGAAATGACGGCTTTATTTCCCGTCCAAGGGAGCATTTTCGTCTTCCCAGCTCGTTTTCTTGACGTCGGAATCGGATATGCAGCAGGTTGGATGAGCTGGTGTGTAAAAGATCTCTCTGATTGGATGTGAACCCACTAATATTCTTGGCTAGGTTCTCCTGGGTGGTAATTCTTGCCTCTGAAGTTCTTGGACTGGTGTGTGAAATATACCTCTGATTGGACGTGAACGCACTAATATATATTCTAGGCTCAACTTTTCGACTTCAAGTTTGATTCGGATTATCTAAAAACCACGGACTATTCCAGCACCAGTCTTGGGTGGACATTTGGCCAGCACATAAGTCCGTCAGTCTGGGTCTTGATCTTTCTTTTGATAATTCTTGCCCTGAATTGTCTTCCGGTGTTATGGTATGGCCGATTGGAATACATCTTTGGTTGCACCAAGGTAAATTGCACTTAATATCACTGTATGCTGGAAACTCCTAAAGGTTTGAGTACTAATGATGTTTTTTAGCTCATTTTTATCGTTGGTATTATAATGTTCAACATCGTGGTCAGTGCGCAACATTGGGCCCCTAATACCAGTCCTGGATGGACCTATAACGAGCCTTATGGATTCACGTCCCAGAATACGTCTGTAGGTGATGTTGTTATTACAGGAAAAGGCGGGGTTTTCCTTGGAATGTGGACGGCGATCACAACAGTGATATTCTCTATGATAGGTAACATATACGAAGATGTGAGTTATAATGAAGTGCTAATTTTTTCATTGATAGGTATGGAAACCGTTTCTATAGCTGCCGCGGAGACCAAGACGGGCCAGTCTCTCAAGATGATCACCCGGAAGATATGCTTGAGAATTATCATTCTTTACACTCTCGGTACAATTGTTGTTGGATTCAACGTCCCTTACAGTGATTCGCAACTCGCAAGCCTAGTAGCGGTCAGCTCCATCAGTCCCGGCTCCTCCTCAATATTCATATTAGCAGCCGGTACGGTTTAGTCTCAATTATTTGAATTTACTCACCACTAAACTCACTTATAGTACGAAATAACATCCACGGATGGCCCCATTTCTTCAATGGTTTTTTTATATTTGCCGCTACGACATCCGGGATAAACTCTCTATATCTTTCTTCTCGAATCCTGCATGCGCTTGCCAGCATTGGGGAAGTCTGGCCTGGATGGCAGGTGGCTCAAAGCATCAAGTTTAGGCTTGAAAGAACGAATAGAGGCGTACCTCTTGGTGCTGTTTTCGTCTCCTGGTTATTTGGGCTGTTGGCATTCCTTGCCGGCAATAAGACGGCATCACAATCAAAGGTAGGTTTACAGATTCCGCACGGAGGCCTACGGCAAAAGTGCTAACCCAACGAAAGAATCCTGAATCCCCCCAAATATTAGAAAGAATGGCAACGAACAGCATAGTTTCTATGCTTATTGTAAGAAATACCCGCTTCTTTTTCACAGAGTGGAAAACTGATAATATGGCATTAGGTATATGCATTAATTTGCCTCACATATCTTCAGTTTTACAAAAGGTAACTTCAAGAACATGTTGGACTTAAGCCCTTGCTAGCTGACTCTTGACGTTTTCAGTATCGAAGAAGCTACAAAAGGCGATAACGAGCACGTCAACGCGGAGGATATTAATCTACAGGCGTACAATCGCCGATTCAAACAATATCCGTACATGTCGCGCGGTCAATGGGTTAAAGCTGTCTATGGCTTCGTTGGCTGCAGTCTTTTAGCAGTTTTCAATGGTTGGCGAGCATTCGTGAAGCCATTCAGCCCTCCTGACTTTGTGGCGTCTTACATTAGCGTAGGTTCAATAATTCCTGAGCTTATGCCTAAAATGCCATTCTCTTCCTCCTTCGGCTAACATCTGCTCCCTCGCAGATCCCAATATTCTTCATTATAGTAATGGGCTACCACGTTATGCTAGATGGCTGGGATCCCCGACAGTGGAAGAGAAACAACAGTCCAGAAACTAGATTGACAAATCCGCGACCCAAAATGCAACCTCGAACAGCGGCTCAGAGAAGATCGAAGGAGGAACTAAATGAGCGGCCTATGACACAATCACAGAAGATGATGCAGGATGCCAAGACAGTCTGGAATTTTGTGTGGGCTTGGCTCAAGTAGGAAGGGTCATGATGTTTGGAGAATGGTAATTGGCTTTCTATTTGTGATTTCGCTGGAGTTTTGGCGTGGTTTGGGTCAGATGATTTGGGTATATACGTCTAGACCGTTGCAATTGAATTTGTGGGGTCGTTTCTTGTTCCGGTAAATATCAAAGAGAGATTACGACTCACACGCTGCCAATACTGTGTAGAGAAGATGACATGCGTAGTGAGACCACCTGCATCTCCGGTTTCAGCCGCAATTCTCTTAAATAGGGTCTGGCACAATGTGGCTTGGAGCGGTTGACGAAAGTTGGGTAGCGAAGAAATCAATGTCTCTCCCGTTCTGATCCTAAGTCTCCCAGATGTTCTGGCACAATGAGGCTCAAAATAGAAGAGGTGGATCTTAAGGTAGTAGTAGACCTAAAATTCTGAAGCATAAAAAAAGACATGAAGCCAACTCATCAAGCAGATAAGCACAGCTCATTCTAAATAAAAGAACCCACGATTAATCCTAGTCGCCACACCGCTGTACTCAGTTATAAAGTGAGGCAAAATATCCGTTGGTCAGCGGAGCCTCGGGTCTTGTTTCCGGGCTTATGAAAAATGAGATACGGTACCGTAAAGGCTCGAAAACGCAATATTACCTCAATTAAGTTGGCTCGGATCCTTTCAAAGCGTGTGCCACCAAAAATACTACTGTAATATACCAGTCGAACTATCACCTTCGTTTTTGGTGACGAATCCTGTAATCTATTACTCGCCTTAAGTGTTTCGTGCTCCTCGGGTAACACAAAGTTCCTGCAACAGCCCCCCTCGCTTCCAACCTCTCCCTATTTCCAATTTACAGCCACATTTGCGAGTCGAGCATAATGCGCAAGAGAGGGAGTCATTCTGGCTGGTGCCGCCGCCATGTTCTCGTGTTCATGGTCGCATGCAACACATACCCAGAATGCTTGATACCATGGACTCCGCCACGATAAATTCAGGAGACATTCTGCGCCGGACAGGCAGCCATGAACAACGAGACATCACCCTCAGCCTTACAGAGGGCCACTCGCACCCTATGATAGAGACCGATGGTCACCGATAGCCAGATTGAAAAACAAGGCGAGGATCCTTGCAGCCACCAGAGCCACGGCTACCCCAGCAGCAACGTGCATAGAGGCGTTCCAAATTCGGATGCTAGCGGGAGCCCTACAGTTTTCCCCTCCAGAACAGGTTCCCAACCAAGCCTAACCATGCTTCAGTGCAGATACTGTATCCGAATCTCAATCTCTATATCTCCAAAAGGCCTGCTGTCACGTACTCGAACCACCCAGCAGAATGGCACTAGGATCCCTTGCTTCTGTGTGGGTTGAAACACAACAGCGTACTGATATCTCCAGCATCGTTCGTGAGGTTCTCGGACATCATGTTATTTCATCTCTGAAAACAAATTCCTCTTCTACAGCTGCGTTCTCCCTTATCGTATGGCTGAAAGTGATCTACGACACCCAACGCACCTATTCTCAATCACCAAAACCCTCACGCGAATCGTTATCCTACCTTTTACCAACGTCGATCTTGTTTGCAACAATCCACCGCGTCCTCGAGGCGAGATCACGACTTTTTGTGCAACAGCGAATAGGGGGGAGTGAAGATTACCTCGAGCAACGTTACTACGCAGCACGAGTCCTACTATCTGGGCTACGAGCCCTGCAGTTGCGAGCCTCAATAGAGAAAGGTTTGGACTTGGACGGCGGGGAAATCACCGTTGTCGATGATCTCATACATACCTGGAAAGAAGAGGTAGAGGATATCCCTCAGGAAGACTTCATCCTCAAAAAATGTCAAACTGCCCTTTCGCAACTTCGTCGCGGTCCTAGCGCAAGCTCCGTTTGGCATATACCAGCATGTGGCAGCTGTGAGCTTCGTGATCATAAAGATGACCTGGTAAGTCAAATCTTCTGTGGATATGGAATCATAGTTTGCTAGAAAACTGACCATAGTAGTATGCGGCGGCAGTAAACCCGAAAATTATTGCTGCTTTCGAGACGCAAGAACAGCATCTTCATTCCAACTACCCAGATGCCTTTTGGGGGCTATACGACATCCTTTGGGCGGCCGAAGTGGGTTACATACAGTATTTGGCCGACAAACTAGCTGGCAAACCTGTGGCTGAATACGAACCAGAAGTGGGTGTCCTAATCGAGAAGTTCGAGTATACAACACCTGAATGGTATCAAATAAATGTTTTGAAAGACGAGTCGCGAGATATTCTTGGCCAAGATTTATCATCCCGACCCTTTATACTGGTAAGCTGGGATTGAAGTGAGAGGTTGAGTCATTTGAATGGCGTGGCTAATTCTTGACTGAAGGCGACAATCGAAAGTTCTCTACGCGAATTTCAACGCTTTCTACGTGATCGACGGACGAACCTTATCGATCATAATAAGGAAATTCAAAAACTGTCAACGGGACTTGAGGGGAAGATTGATTCTTGGGTAAGAAAAGAGTCAGGTTATAAAAAACATGATAACTTGAAAGGCAACGAGGCGCTATCAACTGCATATGTATTGGGATGCCCTCGATTACATGTAGTGACCGAGTACATTCTTAAAACGCTGGTACCAGCAGAAAGAC
The DNA here is from genome assembly GCA_003988905.1 of Hymenotorrendiella dingleyae. Lineage (NCBI taxonomy): Eukaryota > Fungi > Ascomycota > Leotiomycetes > Helotiales > Helotiaceae > Hymenotorrendiella > Hymenotorrendiella dingleyae. The sequence goes on from QYAP01000670.1 coordinate 18,447, forward strand.
ATGTAAGACACTCTCATGTTGCCATTGAACCTGCGTGTCTAGCGTTCCCAGCTAATCTGACACAGCACCTCTTTCATCAACCCAACTTGCTAGACCTTAGGTCCTGCTTTGTCTGTTGCCCACGATGCCCTCATAAAACGGTCATAAAAGAAGCGAGAATGCTTGAGCCACTTCAACACTTATCGAGTGAGCTGAAAAAACTTGTCGAGCCTAGTGAACCGCCGGATAACTTTCCGAACCCTGAACCCTATAGCCAACATAATTCAGTTCCCCAGCGACAGCAACGATCTTCAAATGGAAGCCAGTATTTAGAGAAATTAGATGAATTCTCGGTGGCCGCCATATCGCCAACGACATCGACACATCCCGGAAGATCGCCCAGTCTTGTGCAAGATCAATTCCAGCCAACTGGACCAAGAAGAGCGTCAGCAAGCACCGAAAGTTCACAAAGTTCGAAGAAGACATCGGCATTTGGGATTAAAAAGAAAGTATTCTCCTGGGGGCCCCGGACTTCCGCTGAATCACAAGCTGTTCCGGACGAGGTTAAACCCGCACAGCACGTATTCCGGTCATATTCTTTCTCTGCCGATGGAAAGTCGCTCATGTTATGGGATAATTGTGCCGATAATTTTTATATTTCGCCACTACCTCCAGTGGATGGGTCATGGACTGGCTTTGAAGCCGCCTGTGTGGTATTAGTGGCTGGGAGTGGGGACAAGGTTGCAGCAATATCCAAGGTACATATTTCCTCATTACCGATCTTCGCTTTCTCAAGCCAGTACTGATTTTGCAATAGGAGGACAGGTGCTATACCCTTCGAGTATTCACTGTACCTGCTATCGAGCCTGTCCTAGAAAAGGAACTAAATCAAATGGGTCGAGTAAGGAGTTTAGCGGTGTCAATCGATGGGAATTTTGTCGCTGTTGGTTCAGAGCGGCTCGTCACGATCTTTGATATCAATGACCCAAATAATTCCACGCCACAGAAGATAATGTTGTCGTCACAATCCAACGTTGAAGTCAACAGCCAGCGTTTGAACTTTAGCAGAAGCTGTCATGAAGTGGTAATTGCCACCAGGAAGTCCAATGGCCAGACAGAGATTATTCTTCACAGTCGACAACAGAACCAGGAACTTTGGCCCAGAATCAATACTCCAGTCCAGGAAATAGTAAGTCCCCAGACGCATCCGATGCCCAGAAGTACTATTTTACTAATGTTAGCCAACTTAGACTGATCAGGACTACGGCCTTTCTGCTATATTTTACGATGACCGCAAAGAACGAGTTGTACTGACCAGCTATCAAAATAAGGGTTATTATCTGGTACGTTCAGAGAAAAACCAGTACCTGCCGCAGAATGGCAAACTTCAAGCTGCGGTAGCTTCTCCGTCAGGCTCGCAATTCCGATTGCTCGATGCCGCTGGGAAGCTCTATGAATTCAAGCTGGGAGCCGCACCCAGACCTTTGAAGAATGGGTTGAGCTTCAAGAATCGAATCAAATCGGCCTCCCAGTTCGCCGCACTTGCGATGCCAGATAACAATAGCATCTATGCTTTCAGGATTGAAAATGATAAGATGATCCTCGAGGTCATTGAAGGAGAAGGAGCGCCACAGAGGAGAGAGTTTGTTGGCCCACAACTGATAGAAGTTTGATTGTTCAGAATATATGGTAGGATCTGAGATGTTCGAGAATGGTTTCTTTCTGTTGTAAGCGCAAATTTGGCGGGTGTAAGGAGTATAATTGGATTGGAAAGTGCAGATACCCCATGGTCATCGATCGAATAGAGGCGTTAATCGTAGTATGGGGATTCCGTTGAGGTGGAGAATGGCGTTGTAAAAGCGGACGGTCAATACATTTCTGTATCTATGGGGAGCGAAATTCGAAATTCTACGACTAGCATCAGCAATCAACGATAGCGAGATTCTGTGATCAATTCTAAGATGTGACTCCAAGTTTCGCAAGACTCGAGCTTGCTGTGCTCATAAATGAGGATATAAGAGCAGGTACTTTGCGTTGAAAGAAGGTCCGTGCATATTAATATAATAGTTTGGAACGGGTGCTATATCACGTGTTTGCGCGTATACCTGCCTAAATGGTAATTTACTTCCTCTTTTGGCTTATCTCCGGGCTCCTCCGGGTAAGCGTTCTAGAATAGAATTTTTACCCCTCTTTTTTATAAGTTTTCCCTTTTTAAAAGTTTATTCTAAGCTTATTTTAAGTATAAAATTAATAATTTCTTATAATAAGATTTTTAACCTTATAAATTCGGATTTAAAATTAATTTTAGGATTTATTTTTAAGGTATTTTAATTTATTTATATTCTATTTATTAAAGAATATTATATTTTTATTTTTCGGGGTTTTAATATATATAAGGAAAAGTATATAATATTAAACTTTTATAAATATAAACCTTCGATAAAAAGAAGAATATATTATTTTATATAATAATCTTTTCTTTTAAGCTTTAAATAAATATTTATTAAAAGAATTTATTTAAATAATAAACGTTTATTAAAATTTATATAATAACCTTCTTTTTAATTTTAAAGAAATTCTTTTAATAAATACTTATAAGAATATATTATTTATATAATATATTTCTTTTTTTAAATAAACGTTTATATTTAATAATCTCGAATATTTATTTAAATATATATAATATATTTTCTTTTAATACTTTAAAAGAGTTTCTTGTAACGATGCGGTCTCCCCTGGCTCAGGGATCTGGTCAACGTCGGGTTCGGTAGGCTATAATGGTCAAGAAGTAAAACAAGAGTCCGGATCGTTCGG